>JAOBAY020069420.1:0-11917 GCA_025331085.2 Zoanthus sociatus | reverse complement strand
CTTCCCATCAATATCCGTTCCTCCTGTTCTACATCTGCTTTTAAGCTTCGCCTTAAGCGGCTCTATCTTGATCGTCTCGACAGCACATTTGATGTAGAAAATATCCGTTCGTGGCGTATAATCTGTCTCTTATGTCGTCGTTCTAATCTGCTTTCTCCTTGCACTTGCTAGTCTTCTTATAACCTTTGCTGGCGCGCCTGTGTTTTTCGCATTACTGTAGTATTAATTTACGATTACTTAGTTTGTGTATTTTCTGGTCAGTTATAGCATTTCTTTAGTTTTATTTTATGCTTCTTTTTATCTGTAGTGTTTCGTTTATATCATCAATTTCTGTCATTGCTGCTCTGACCATTGGAGTAAGATCCTTGTAAGGGACCTCGAGTCCTATTATCTTTAGTCCTTGGAACCTTACTAGGGCCCCAAGTGTTGTAAATAAATGAATGAATAAATAAACAAGTATGCCATAGAAGATATTGACAAACTTTGATGCTCGCATGTTTAAACTTAAAAGAGATATGAACAGTTCTCTAATGTCACGTGGCTGATGACGTCATTACTTGGTAATTGACGTGTCAACAGGTGTGCCAATAGCAGGGGTGTCAAGAAAGATTTTGACGAAGTTTGATACTCGTATGATTCAAATTAATAATTTTGAGCAATTTCATGTTGCGTGATTGATGATGTCATTACTTGGTGATTGACGTGTTAATAACAGGTGTGTCAAGGAAGGTGTCGAAAAAGTTTAATGCTCCTATGTTTTAAATTGGAGATATGAGCAATTGTTTTAATGTCTCGTGACTAGTTAGCCATTACGTGCTGATTGATGTGTGTCAATAACAGGTGTGTCAAGAAAGATGTTGACCAATTTTGATATTCGTATGTTTCAAATTAATTCAATGTCACATGATTGATAGCATTACTTGGTGATTGATATGTCAATAACAGGTGTGTCAAAGAAGATATCGACAAAGTTTAACGCTCGTATGTTTTAAATTGAAGGAGATAGCATTTTTTTTTAATGTCACGTGGCTAATGACGTCATTGTGTGCTGATTGACGTCAGTAAATAAACTGGTGTGTCAAGGAAGATGTTGACAAAGTTTGATATTCGTATGTTTCAAATTAAAGGAGTTATAAGCAATTTCACAATGTCACGTTACTGATGATGTCATCAGTTTTTGAAATGCGTCAGTTGTATCTTTTTCAAGGAAGATGTTGACAAACGTTGTTTTTGTTGATACAAACACAAGTTATGAGCGATTTTCTAGTCACGATGAGTGATGTCACATAGGTTGATTGACAAGGTTTGTTTATGTGGTTGTTTATGTCTTCAATTCACGAGTTATGTGTTTGTTTTTGTTGTATTTATGCTGCTTTAGTATTTGACTGTGTTTAGAACGTAAAGAAAAAATTAGGGTAGGCCAGGTTTTGTCCTGACCCAAAAAACCCTGTTTTCAGGGTTTTTAAAACAGTTGATAACAGCAGCAAAGCCAAAGAAGAAGAAATGCCAAGCTTAGAAATTGTGTTTGAATTCAATCCCAAAGTAAACGGTGAAGTAAACGCCGAGAAAGAAAAAGACAAAAAATTTAGGAGGTTATTTTAATAGAACAACCAAAAAGTACAATGACGATGACAAAATATTCCAACTTTGTGCGACACACTCAGCTTAAGCAGCTTCCAGAAAAATAGACTACCATAACTTGGCGAAAAGAAACATATTTTAAATATCCTAAGCAAAAAGTAAAAAACTTGCAATGTTGGACGGCGTTCAAGTAAGCGTCTTTTCACTAGAAAAAGAAAATAGCTTTGGGTCTCATATAAAATCCACTCTTAATGCAAGCATTTAAGATTTCGTTAAACCGCGCACACATTACTTTCAGCACCATTTGCGTAGAATATGTGCCGTTATAAACATGTGTCCTAAAACAAATAACATGAAATACTACAAGTGAAAAACCCCGTTGTCAGTTGCTCTCTAATCTTGTGTAAAACAATCTGCATCAATATATATACCATTAAGAAATGGGACGAATCAAGTTAACTCGACTAGTTCTTAAAAATCTTTGTACACTTAGATACTGAAAAAATTGTAATGCATTATAAAGAGCCCACTCTGTAGTATTTTTAGGCTTTCCATATATCCGTGTGTAATAACTGTGCATATTATTCAACTGTAGACTTGAGTTTTTCAAATTTTACAAAAAAAACTGCTATTCAACTATTTTAATAAAGTTATTAAAATTCATGCACCGAAACTACACTTCGGTACGTATGTTCAAATAACAATACAGATATAATATAGTTTTCATTAATCTCGAGAAATAATGCTTCTTTTAATTTTGAAACTGTCATCATCATCATCATCTTCATCTTCTTCTTCTGCAACTTTGATGGAAAAAACCCTCGCTGCACAAGTACATCCAGCATCAAAGGAACAAAGTAACACAAGTAACACAGGTAACACAAGTAACAGGAGTAACACGAGTAACAGAACAACACGAGTAACACAAGTAACAGAGTACTTAACACAAGTAACACGAGTAACACAAGTATCAGTAACACAGGTAACAGAGAAACGCAAGTAACGGAGTAACACAAGTAACAGTGTAACATATGTAACAGAGTAACACAAGTAACAAAGGTAACAGAGTAACAGAAGTAACAAGTAACAAAGGTAACACGGTAACAAAAGTAACAAGTAACAGTAACAGAGTAACACAAGTAGCACACGTAACAAAAGTAACAGAGTAACACAAGTAGCACACGTAACAGAGTAACAAAAGTAACAGGAGTAGCACATGTAACACAGGTAACAGAGTAACACAACTTAAATATTGAGAAAAGCGTCGTACCTTCACATGTACACACGAAAATCCCGAGAACCTTTTTTTCTAGGCCAAAAAAATCTAAAACATATGTAACGGTAACAAATGCGTGGGAAATTTTTTCGGGAAATTTCGCGATGTCTTACACAATGTACCTTTCTGTCTTTAAGTTTATCCACACTCTGCCACAGGTAGCCCACGCTATATTTGAAACAAGACGCTAACATATTACATTTTTATTAGTAAATGTATGGGATTTTATATGTTTCTCTACAAAATGTTTCCAAAATGAAATAAATATGAAATACCTCAGTATCCATGAGTTGTTTTATTTCGTCATCATTATGTTGTGTTTTGGGTCAGTTTCTGATGCTGGTTTAAAACAGGAGGGCAAAAAATAAATAAGAGGAAAAGATTGGAATCACGCCAGACCTGCTCGAACTCTAGCTCTCGTAAATCTCCAACAAAAAAAATCCAAATTCAAAATTGTCTTAAATCATACTTGCAACAAAGCTTAATCATATTTGAATCCTCACATGAAATATTGCTGTCACAAGTCCAGCCATTTGTAGGCCAAACGGCCACAGTTCGAAGCCAGTACACGTTGCGTAGCACAACTGATTTAAAAAGCCCATTCAAACAGATCAGACCTAGTTAAAAATTTTAAAAACGATCACTGGCTAAAATGAGTAAAAAACTATGAGCTTTCGACTGCCTGAACTGCAGTTTTTGATGGGTAAAATGAATGTTAAGAAAGTGATGAAAAACTTTAGACTTAAAACATGAATAGCAAAATAATAAAAATGTAGATAATTATGAATATTTGTTAAAAAGAATGTTATATTGCCCTGGTAACGGGCAAGAATTGTTATCTGGCTGCGTGAGGTGTCACTCTGGTATGCCATGCTTCTAATGTTTTTCTAGTTCTAAAAGTGCCTTCTTGCCCGTTACCTGGGCAATATAACATTCTTTTTAACAAATATTCATAATCATCTACATTTTTGTTATTTTGCTATTCATGTTTTTAGTCTAAAGTTTTAAATTATTTTTAATCATTTTAGCCAGATATCATTTTTAAAATTCTTAACTATGTTTCATCCTGGCTGCAGCCGTTCAATATTTTTACAGATCAGACCTGTTGGTCAAACATTGTCAGATGCCACATGTTTGACCATGCCACTCAAACAGCTGGACATTCTGTTGGACGATGTTGGTTGAAGTTTAACTTTGTTCAAACTTTTCATTCAACATTGTCCAACATTTTCATTTGTGTGATCAAAATATGCCTTAACTTCATGCATGGTACCAAAATCCAAAATTGAACAGAATCAAACACTGTCCAACACCACCCAAAAGTGATAAGTGAAATATAGGTGGTGAATTTTAAGCTTGGTAATAAATGTGCAGGATAATGTTTGGCCAACATGTATGATCTGAACAGGCCTTTAGTGGGGCAGATAAGTCATTATGACTAAAATGCGCAATGAGCTACAATGACCAACACAATGATCTACAATGATGCTTGTTACCTAAAAAACTAAAAAACAAACGCCAAAGCTGACCAAATATATTACTGGAAAAACATTCAGTAAGCGGCCACTGTACATCTTGATAGCGAATGCCATCTTGTTTTATCTATGTTTCCCACCGGTTTTTTTAGTTTTTTAGGTAACATAAGCATCATTGTAGGTCATTGTAGATCATTGTGTTGGTCATTGTAGCACATTGTAGCTCACTGCGCATTTTAGTCATTACGGCACATAAGTGCAAACTGGACATCACCATCTGGAGTTTATCTCAATTCTGGTTATTCGTTGTACTGGTGTCCAGTCACACCAACCTCGTACTCAGGCTCATTTCAATGACATCAGTGAAATGAGCTGTTAGTGAAATGAGCCTGGGTACAAGGCTGAGTTTGCATCATTCTTGTCCCGAGACTCCATTGCTTTTCTTAGCCGGCAGCACTTTGGTAAGACAAAACAGAACAAACAAACATGTTTTCTCATGCGAAGGCCCCACTGGCTAAGAGAATCGTTGGACTCTGGGGACAAGAACGAGTTTGCATTTACCTGCCCCACTAAATTTGAATTTTTGCTCGATCGTTTAAATCCTTTTGGCCCCAGGGCCTGGGAGTGGCTGGAGAAAAGAAGGGGCAGAAGTCAGCATCAGAGGCATAAGCCTACAAGAGTCTGTGGCTTGCTTCCCAGGGAAAATTTTGAAATTAATTTTGTGCTGCAGAAAGCATTAAAGAAATGCACACAAAATGTTAAATCATGACACAATTTGCCATTCGATGTTTAAATTTTTTTGGTTTTTCTGAGTAAAAAAAAGGGGGAAGGGGGGAGAACTGACACTCCCTTAACCCCTCCCTCTCTGCAGGCCCTACTCCCTTAAATATCATACTCTTATGCTAACAACAAAGAATCTTGTGCCAGTACTGAGATTTGATGTGATTCAAATTATCTCGAAAATCTGTGTTAACACAGCCTAAGAAGAGTAAAAAAGCAGCTTTGAAATTCTTGGGTTGCAAACATTCCCAAGAGACACAAAAGACAATAGACATAGCGGCCATGTTGGAGTCCAAAACAAAAGAAATAATCAAAATTCTTTTGTCAAGTGTCATCCAACATGGCCGCCATGACGTCACGTGCAACCCAGCAATTGACTATTGTTTTAGTTTGCCCTTGGGTGTGTTGAAAATTGGACTTGCTACACAAATCACAACATCAGCACGTTAAATTTTCATGCTAAGTTTCATAAACTCTTTTCAACTTGAATACTAGAACAGCGCTGACATGATATCTTGTGCTGGCGGCGACATAATACTTACTGTATGGTGTGACAACGCTGTTTCCGTGTTTGTTGGGTTTTTTTTAATTTTAAGCAGTTACCAGTTCAGAGTGCACTTTAATGTGCCCAGCTGGTAAAGAATCTCATTGAAACATACAAAATTAATGATTCAGTTGTGTAATCTAATAGTAGTAATGGTCAATGGCAGCTGTTTCTGTTTAAAAAAAAGTTTTATAAGAGATAAATTGTTCAGATGACCGTATGGGGCGGGAATTTTAATAGAGTTAATTGTTGACAAGTGACTCTTCATTAATGGCTAATGACCGCGCTGACAGACATAATCGAAAAGAGCTCAACAGTGTTCTAGCATTTGTGACTTGAGCAATCGATTTTATAGAGACCGAAATTTCCTTTTCTGTAATTTTTGCATATAACTTTTATAAACAACATCTTCGGGAAAATACTATGTATCCTGGATGTGATAGCGACACAAAACAGTAAAAAACGCTTCGCGCAGATTTTTAAAGAAGGCTATAAAAACTTCCGAGTCGGCTGACGTAATTAATATGTTTGCGTTGAGTATTTCGCTGAAACTAAGATTTATTCCATTTAAAGGTTGTTTTGTTTTGGATATTCTTTGTTTAAATCTTCCTGATATGAAACTAACAACAATTATGAATGTAATACGAATCAGTTGGACGATGCACTTTCACAAGGGATTCAGCACTCGTCAAGCTAAAACGGAGAGCTCAAAAAAATTTGCTGCATTCGGCTTATTTGGTAGTTTTGAAAGTATTAGGACCATGACATTGACTTATTTTGGAATAAGTACGCTAAATACAACGATTGTAATTTTCATCTAATACAGTTTAAAGATACGGATACTGTTGCATTTTTATAATCTACAGGCAATTTCTTGTGGTTATATTTCGGGATGTTTTCATTGAAACCCACCAAATGTTATTTGTTTAGGCTTCTCGCCTAACTTAAATTGACTTTTCAACGACAAATAAGTTGAAAAGGATATGGGAGGAATTTCATGTAATGGTGATAACCACCAAGTATTTCCTATCACCAAAAATAGTATAAACTACAAATTAAACAAAAATTAAAACTGTTCCGATAGGAAGATAGTTTGCATATTGAAGAAAGGTTTAGATGCAGGCACACCTTTCCGGTAATTTCAGTCAATGTATATCGATTTAAAAAAAATCATAACAGTAAAATTAGTATAGTGTTTCGTAATACTTCATTGTGGGACACTGCTTGTGCCAGTTTGACAGCTAAACTTAACCAGCTTTAAAAGGTTTTAGTATTGCTAGTTAAAGTTATGAACGAAATCGTTAGAGGAATGATGCTAAAAGGCAAATTATCATTATGCTGTTGTTTATACCGCGTGCAAATACAGCACCAGCCAGACTGCATTGGGTATATTATATCTAACGGTTCAAAGTTCAATTGTATTAAGTAGTTGTTACTCTGACTGTGCGACATGCAAGCATATGATGCAAAACTCAAGAGCTACATGCACTGAGCAGACAGACATTTTTAATAAACAATTTATTTCTTCAAACAATTTTTTGTTTACCAACAAACCAGTAGTCACAATTAATATTGTTAACGCAGATTTCATTTTATTGTGGATTGGGCCGAATCCAGAATTATGAAAAAGCGGGGAATAGCCCCGAGTGAAAGTGTGTGATATTGCTGTTCTGCTAATGAGGCAGCGTGTGCTTCTAGCGACCTACGTAGAAAGCAGGCCGAAAGTCTTGCCGCAAGACGCGGTTTGCATTCACAGGACACCTGTTTCAAAGAAGTACTAGTCTTACCAAAACATTATTCACAATAAGGCTATTTTTCGCAATGATAGACTTTTTAGTATAAAACATTTTCTAATTCTTTCTCTTTCTTTTTTTCTTTCTCGAAATTCTTTGCCTTTCACTCGAAGTGTCACATTTTGATTAACCTTAACCAGAATGAGGCCATTACAGTAACGCCGACAAGTCGGAAGCTAAATGTTACATGTCGCAGACGTAAGTTTTTCTTGCGGATGTTTATTAATTGTGAGAAAACTCACCGAGGGGCTAAATATTTATCGCTCGATTTCATTAAATACTTAAGAAAAACTGAGACAAAATACGCTATATCCACGGTTTCCACGAATCAGTCATGAACAATGTTATGAAAAAGATGAGAAAGCACCGCTTTCGTCTTGAGGTTGTGTTTGGTGCCAGCAGACACTTTGTTAAAACAGAAACAAAAACTCTTAAAACAGGCAGCCATTCAGTCAGATAAGATTGATTTACCCACTGCAGTATCGAACAAGATATGTGACACCGCCATTTTGTGATGTAAGTAGTTGATGGCAAAAGCCTTGCGGGCTTCTCGATCAGCACTTCTTGCATAGTGTAAGCTAGTCGCGCCATTGTCTCACATGGAGAATTTAACCTTTGCCGCTGTACGTGGTCTTTACAGGAATTATGAAGGTAAAAACACTGCGCTTTGTTGACGTCTATTAGTTTCGTGTTTGTATTTAGTAGATTAGAATTTGGAGAAGCTGTGAGTCTGAGACGAGGTATTATGGCTTCACTGCATGTGCATGACCCTAACACGGTATATAGCTGGTATTGACCAGTATGGGCTGTTGTGATAGCGCATTAAGAAAATAGTGACAATGAGTACTTCCTGTCTGTCTCGGAAGGCTGACTATAAATCTTCATCGATCTTATCGTGTGGTGTAATTAAGCGTTGTATTGCGCCAAGATTCTGGCCACTATAAAAACATATGTTGTGTTCTTTGACTCGTATTTGTAGACACACACAATGGGAGCCCCAGCGGCGGCAAAGGTCTCAGTTATTTTTGTGGTCCTCGTTCAACTCTTAGAGTCGGACGCAAAAGACTCGCAGACGTGGCTTTTCAAAATACTACAAAAAAGAAGAGAAAACGGCGACGTGCCACCACCCATTATTTCAACTAACAAGATCGAGCTAAAAAGCCTGAACAAATGTTTGACGTGTCCAGCACCTAAAGACTTCAAACGAAAGAGACTAATGAGAAAGATCGGACACGTCAACCCAAAATATTTATCTATATCGAAACCTGCGGTCCTAAGACCTAAGATTAAAGCTTTTCATTTGAGAATGGTGAGAGCTTCAGAAAGGAAACTCACAAAGGATTTTCTTAAGGAAAATGCCTTGACTTGGTACTCTAGCCACGTAACACAGAAAATTGAAAAGATACTTGTTCATTGGCTGTTGAGAAAATCGTATTGTCCACTTGAACACAAGTGGACAGATTTGGGCGTTCATTTTTGGCCACGATGGATTAAGGTATGTTGGCTGAAAAAAAACCACTATGAAATGATCTTAGAAGGACTTGACCGCAGCTACAATTTTAGATTTTAGAAAAGTGTAAAACTTAAGTCCTGTCTTTCAATGGTAAAATAAACTCTACATGTATCAAATGCTTGGCACAATAGAAGTAAAACTCTCGCTTTATTAAATGTTATGCTTTTGCATGTTTTTAGACCTGAGGCTAATGCAGTGTACTGTAAACTTACACATTGAGTCACACTTGATGCTAAACTAAGTTTGCTTTTTAAAAATGCTTTTAAAACGACGTACCATGAGTAAATGAGTACATATTAACAATAATTACCTATAACTATAAGTACTTTTCCTGACCTTTCAGCATAACAGTAGTTACATTTTGTGTAATGCGGACACTATTGAAAATGTACCCCGTATTTCGTAATACAAAATTGATTTGAGTTTACAAATGACTGGTATCTATATTTATTTTGTTTCAGCTAAAAACTGACACATTTAAAACAAATATAATTATTATATTGTTTTTGAGACATGTGATGTTAAAAACAAGTTTGTATTGACAAATTGCTTTGTTTTATGAATACTTTAAATTTTAAACTTTAGTCTAAGACACAGCAGAAACACAATCGTTCTTAAAAACTCTTTTAATAATGCTTTATTGTCAGCTGCAGACAGTCTGTATAGTATTTTACATTTCTGAATGGAGCACAGAGAGTAAATTCCGTGAAGATATTTTTCAAATTTAATTCATATGATAAAAAAACAATTTGTTCTTTTAATCGTAATTTTAGCATTACATTTTTGTTTTTAAGAAAAGAAATATTTCTGTTTGTCGTTTTTAAGTATTTTTTGTTAAGTATTTTGCATTACAGAAATGGCGTTTTTAGACGTTCGTTTCACTTGATAATCAGTTACAGCATTAAACATTTATGAACAGTTCTTATTTCACTTTCCTAATTATGCATCAGACAATTTTCTCTTGCTAAGACCTTTTAAATAGCCTTTGTCATACAAGTTACTCTTCGCCTTCAGAAAATTAAAAAGAAACAAATGAAATTGAGCTCCACATTGATTTTTCAAAGACGACTAAATATTTTACGTTTAATTCCATTGTGACTTCGTGAAATGCTCAGTAATTCATTGAAAAAATTCCGGCAAAGTAAAAAAAAAAATAAAACAAAAAATGTTGAAAGCTGTGACTTAATAACTGAGGATGATCAATTTTATATTGAAATTGAAACTTGTGTTGTAAAATCAAAAATGCCCTGTCTGTTAAATGTATATATATAAGTTTGCTATTCCTCGATAAGCAACTAAAACTGTGCCCGATTATTCCGGTTTCACAATAAGTTGGTTTTCTTTCCGATTAAACTTTAACTTTAAGTTAGGAAAACCTAAATACAAAAAGGAAACATATTATTTTCTTATCCTTCGCTGTGATAACAAGCTGTTTTAAAGCTAAACACTAATTTCTTATTGACCTGATACGGAATTCCTGCTAAGAAGGCTATAGTCATGCAAGTTGCTTTTTTCGTTTGAAAGTAAAAAAGAAACAAAAAGAAACAAGTGAAATTGAGCTCCGCGTTGACTTTCAAAGACGACTGAATATTTTACAGTTTCAATCCAACGTGTCCTTGTGCATGCTGTTAATTCAATAGTTACGTGATGACCATTACCGACATTAGAGCAATGAATTAAACTTTGTTGTTAACGGAATTCATTTCACAATTCGCTCAGTTTGCGTTCCTTCTCTTTTCATTAATTTACTCGCCGGGTACATGAACAGCTGTCGTTTTCTCGTTAATTGCAACCATAATGGGGAGGTCACCAGTGGTTCTCAGTTTTCAATTATCACTCAACTGACAAGATTCTTTCAATAAACACGATTTGCGAGCATATACTTGTTCCTCTCAACTGGCACGTGACAAGTTTTTGTCTCTCAAGTGCTAGTTTTTATAGGTGGATTTGTGTGATATATCCATAGTCAATCAGACAAATCCGCCTAAGTTGACACAGTCAATGGGAAGATCAGATTTGAGTTTGATCTGCTGTGACTGGTAAGGCCAAATAAGGCAACATCGATAATATTTTATGTTTATCATCTTTTTATCATCACAATCAAATTTCTTATCATAAATGGTTTATTTACTTAAACACAAATCTTACTCTTAATCGATAAACTCGATATAATTCATCTTTGACTGCAGTTCTATTTTTTTTTAACATGTTGGACGGAATTAATCCATCACAGATTAGTCGGCCCAGTTGAAGCATGAACTGGAACAAGTTTGATTAAGTGTCTTTAGTATAAACCTATACTAACGGTCTAACATGCATCCTCCATTGATTGGCTACTCTACTAGAGGTCTATTTGTGATAGCCTACTAGTAGAGAAAAGATGGCGGATCAAAATAGTAACGTGTGCCGTTTTGCTAATAATGTCAGAGGAATTCATTGATAATATAATTTGAACATTCTTTTTTGACCGATTAGTAGGTTTATCAGTACTAAAACAATTAGACCTCGAGGACGAAGGTAATACGAGTTTGAATAGCTCATTTATGTCATTGGAGTCTCATCAGCTTAACACTAGAGAAACCAGCAATAAGCACCAACTCCATAGGTCACTTGGCTCATAAAGCTAGCTAGCTTATACCACTACTATTCAAAAGAACATGACCATGAAAATGATATTATCAAATATATTGAGCGAGTTATCTGAGGACTTAAACTAATAAGGATGCATGGTGCAAGATTGTTCTGTCTACCTCTGAAATACAAGTTGGCCTTAGGATTTGTTTAAACTTCGAATTCTAATTATTTTAACTGCCTTCGTTTATAAGGGCATGGTCCTTAGTTATCGGGAGGGGGGGGGGGGGGGGGTAGGAGGACCGGGGAAAAACAACGCAAAAGAAACGTCCAAAAACCGTGAGCAGCCCCGTTGTGCGGTCCGGCAAATGGGGCCCGGCCCCA
>JAOBAY020069410.1:0-11920 GCA_025331085.2 Zoanthus sociatus | reverse complement strand
TGTGGGTCTACCACAAACGACTTGTGCTTTTGTATGTTCGAGCGTCTCTGATAATCCTTTTTCCATGACTGAAGCAACATCAACTTTTTTCATACAAAATATCAACGGAAATAACAGCCAACTCTCCACAACAATATCAATTTCCCAGAATGTGTTCGGTTTTCAAGCGAATCACTTAAACTACAAAAGTGTGAGCCTCCGGCTTCTGCCGTAAGCGGTGTTTCCATGAATTTACGGTCGAAGAACTGGCTGCATTTTTAGACTCGGCCTGGCGTTGACAAATGTGAGAAAAGATTTGTCGGAATCGGTAATTTTAAAACAGTCCAGAGAAATGTTATTTTTGCAGTTAAAATTTATACTTAAAAATTATGCTTAAAAAATATGATAGTTTTTATCAGATACAAAGGCTCTTTTATTTTTGTCGATAAATGACGAGAGCCAGAGAGGTCTCGCGTGGGCGAGACATAACATTTTACAAAATATAATACCCACGTATTTTATAATTTTATAAACAACAGAGGATTTGAAAGACAGGAATGGCGTCCTTGTTTTAAAAAAAAGTTTTTTTATTTCAAAAGAAGTGAAAACGAGTTTAATGTTTAAATCCTTACAGTGTTTCGAATGCATTCCTAGTGCATGCCGATCATGCCAAGCATTGACATTGTGACAAACGAACTATAAACATCCTGTCTAGATATGACGTATGTGAGTATTCAAGCGACAGACACAACAGAGAATATGTTTGCGCTTTGCAGAATCACAAACACAAAGTGGCGTTTTTTAAAAAGTTATGTAAATTTATCAATATAGAAATTTATATATCTATCGGATTAATTCAGGACAGTATTTAAAGGTAATCGAAGTGAAAGCTACTTTAAATGAGTGCAATTCAAACCCAACCATATCCAACATGAGAATGACCCTGACCTTCTATTAACGTAGAAAAATCGTTCTAGCGTATTCAAAAGCCTGACTCATAAATAACATCATGAAGAACAACTTCTTACCTTGAAAAACACTAGAAAAGATGTTAATAAAATAGCAAGGTTTTGTGGGAGGCCACTCCGGCACTGATGACAGCACGCTGACTCTTCTGTTATCATCTAAAAAAAGAAAAATACAAAGGCATTCAGGATATAAGCGTGTTTATCAACCGACGGTAATAATAATAAATAACAATAAATAGCCATCTAAACATAGCAAGCAACTCAAACGAACTAAATGTCACAATCTTAGAAAATAATATTTAAGGCTTTCTACACCGAGTTGAAGTAGAAGTACTGCAAAGCAAACGCCGCAAATTGTTCTGAACCATTTCAGCTAAGGTGTCATACAAGAAAAACGTTGACTTAGAGCAACATTTTGTTTCAAGAAGTCATCTTACCTTAATAGATACTCGTACAAACCTATCACAAAACATTAGCGAAAGCAATCAATTTATTTTGTCGTGCCATAAAAACGGAAGCTTTTCGGGCTCCTGTCCTCTAACCACAACCAGACAGCAAGTCATTTAGGTTGGTTATTCATCACGCGATATATAACTTAAACTTGTTATCGATTTTACCTTGTTTGTTTGAAGTCTTCTTTTTGCTTTTCAGGAATTTAATCACACCACAATTTTTTCCGAACGTAATTCTTCATACACGTAGATGGCCTGCATAAATGTGGATTTGGAGAGGGTATTCCCCAAATAATATAGTCACGCAGTGAAGCACGCGACATACATTTCAGTTTATCTTTTAAAGCAATAACACATACTTTCCTATTGGTTTACCTGCCTAAGGCACGTGGGATGTTGGGAAAACACTCAAGGTTACATAAGACGTATTATGGTCACTTTTTTTCACTTTTTCGATTTTCACCGACATAAATTTATTATATTGATACCTTAATATGGCGAAAAACGTTTTCAAAAATGTTGAAAACTCATGAAGATATGAACGAAAATGTTTAAAAAAGACTGGTACGGGTTAATTAGATTTATTTCACCTGTCAATTTTAGTCACTCTATTTCGCAACATTGAGCAGTACGGCTAAAAAATATATTATTCTTCTTGAATCAAACATCATTTCCCATCTATATTTTGGAAAGGAAACTATTCGCTATTTAAACACATGTCATCTGACAAATCTTCGATCAAAGATTCTAAACGGAACACAAATCCCTTCTGTTTCGGTGGGAAAATAAAAAGAAAACCTAAGTCTAAACGTAAACTTAAACTACGTTTTCGAAAGAAACAAAGGAAAAAGTTAGCAGACAGTGACCGCAGTTTGTGGAACAACCAGCTGAAGCAGTGGCATGATGAACATCCAAGGACTTCAGAGTCAACTGATTCTAGCTATAGCTCAAACGTCAGCTCGAGCAAACGAAAACTTGAGGAAAGCCGCAAAAGTTTTGAATGGGACTTGTCGGATAAAGAATTTTCATGACACATCTGACGATTCAGATTGGGAGAGTAATCAAATAAGCCTGTAATTTTTCTAACCCAGACTAGGCTTTTTTCTCTAATTGTGCTTTTTCGATCTTGGTGATGTATGGGGTTTTGATGTGGTCTTTTGAGTTTTGTTCAATAAAATAAAATATAGTTGAAACAGTAATCTCAAACAAGTTTCCAACTGTGTTTCGTACTTTGGTTTGCACAATAAATCTTATGTCACGCGTCAAGGCTCGTGAGATTTCAGCCGTGACACAATTACACACTTACGTGCGAATGGTTGAAACTAATTACATTCCCTGCACGTCAAGAATGTAAATACTAACACTTTTGCCGCCAAACTTCTCCAACATCAAAAATCGCCACATCGTCACATTTTAAAAAACACTAATGTTCGCTCTGGTTTTCATCAATCTTTATCAAATTTTCACAGCTTTTCAGTGACAACCTGACAATCAAAAGTGTGTGCGGAAAAGTTTAGTTTGTTTTTATTTCCGGAGTTATTAGCGGTGTTACAGACCTTTTAAAAGAAATGTCTATTTTGAAATAAATGACAAAATTTCATCAAAACAAGGAACAAAACCCATATTGACCGCACACACTTTGACAGTTTAACCATTCAGGATTCTAAAGAAGCAAATTTGACGGGTGATTGGTAAAACACATAGGAGCATTAAGGCGCCGCGCGAAAACAGTAGTTTCGCGTTTCCGGATAAAAAATTCCAAGTTGTTTGAAAATATCTTTTTTTTGCATACAAATTCTAAAACTACATTTATCTGGCTTCACATTCACCAAAAATCAACAGGATAGCGTTAATACGAAACGCGCAATTGAAAATTTCCCAAAGTATATGTCAAAGGTGTTATGTAACCTTATCGTTCTCCCATCTAATGATTAGTGAATGTTAATGATAAATTTATGTGTTAATTAGAGTACCCTTTAGTTACCAAGTACACTAATAAATTAGAAATCTACAAAAGGTTTATCGATGACTTATTTATTTTTTCATCTGGAGAGGTAGCTATCAATTGCTTACAAGCTTCTTTGAAGAGCTTAATTCCGTAGACCAAATGATCAAATTCACTTTGGCCATAAGTCAAGACTCTTGATTTTTTAGATTTACATATTTTAAAGGATTGTAGTTTTTCACAAACAGGCAAACTGTCTTTTAGAACATACCAGAAAGAATTTAATAAGTGTTTTTATATTTCGTTTAAGTCTTTCCAACCTCAGCACAATAAGAAGGCGTTTATTAGGGGAGAACTCATTAGATATGTCAAGAATAGTTCTACTTTTTCTTCATATTTTTCAATACGTAAAAGGTTTTATCACAACTAGGTATATTACATATGTATGGAAAGCTCTTGAAGTAAATAATGCAGAAAATGAGGTTAAAAAATGACCCCCTCTAACTGAATGAAGAAATAGCACCTGGAACACAAAATATTTTTTTTTAAAAAAGTTTGAAAATGACTACAAAATGGATCAAACCCTTTCTTTTTTACATTACATTGTGCTTCTATATCCCCTTGAGCCATATAAAAGTGTTTTACATCAACCTGACATAACAGTTTGGAAAATCAACTGATTTTAGTAGCCTGGGTGAATGACGCAAATTAGCATAAATTGCTCTACAACTCAAAAACCCCCTCATTTCAGATCTAACAAATCCCCTGAGTAAAATTTGTTTGAAAAAGAAAATTAAAAGAACTCAATGCTTTCACGGAAAGTGTCCAACAACTGATCTTAGAAATCTTGCTTGAAATAAAAATCAAGTGAAATTCAGTCGCAGCATCGACCTATCTTACATACAGTTCAAACCAACTCAAATGTTCATGACTGACCATGAAAAGCAAGAGTGTGGTATATATAAAAACAGTTTCTGCCCTTGTTAAAGCAGACGCGAACATCACATGTCTCACACTTTGTAAATGGATGGCCTTGGTTCTTGTCAGCTGTGCAAACAGGGCACCTGCCACGACCTGAAGTCCACACGGGAAGGTGGCTTGCCCCTTGCCAGGCATTCAGGGGTAGTCTGGGTTGCTTTTCCAGGACAGGCACAGGATCCCCTTCTACAATCTGTCCCAGCTGGCGAACAAGGGCCTCCCTGAAGGACAGGTGGTCGTATCCAGCATTTCGTTTTGAGGTCCTCCCTGTCAGAACGACTTGAGCGGTAACCATTGAAGATTATGTAGGAATTCACTGTACAGGTATCAATTATGTGTAAAAAAATACCTTTCAGTATTTCTTTACCTTCCTAAGCACAGTATATGAGGATAGAAGCTGATCAGACTGGTCAACACCTTTCATGCACTGGTTGTAGCTCTTTACAGCCCCAGGTTGATGTATGATTTTTACCTTGTATCTTCCTGTGTTTGGGTCCTTGCATTGCCGCTTGCACCAGGAGTGGTCACTGGCTTTGTGAAGGGTGCGTAGCAAACTGACAACCTTGTCCTTCCACTGTAGTGCAAGAATTTGGTCTGGCTCTATTCTTTGCCATCTTTGGTCCCCCTGGTGTGTCCCTTTCCCCCAATCTGCCCCTGTCTTCATTACCTTGGGGAAGAACTGCCTGTTTGCGACAGCAGTTCCACAACCAAGGAGACCTACTGCTTTCAAGTCTCTCAGAAGTGGTGGCGAGGTGTAGAAATTGTCCATGAAGACATGATAGCCTTGGTTCCTCAATGGCTCAGTGAGTTGCATTACAATATCATAGCGTAATCCATTGCCAGATACATCCGTTCTATGTTTACCAAGGTAAACATAAAAATTATATGTGTAC
Source organism: Zoanthus sociatus (assembly GCA_025331085.2). Lineage (NCBI taxonomy): Eukaryota > Metazoa > Cnidaria > Anthozoa > Zoantharia > Zoanthidae > Zoanthus > Zoanthus sociatus. Next base: position 6,705 of record JAOBAY020069410.1, on the reverse strand, counting down.
CCAGTTTGAGAGTCTGCAAGGACCAAAAGCTTTATGCCCCACTTTGTGGGCTTGTCCTTGTTATATTGTCGTATGGCTGAATGATGTTCTGACTTGACCATGCGCTCGTCAACAGAAACATCCACATCACACTGGTACAATTCCATGCGTTTCACACGAATGGCCTCAAGGAGTGTGTCAACCTGCCTCAGTTTGTTTTCAGGGTCCATTGTAGTGTGGTCCAAACAGCAAAAATGCCAACAGTGCCCGAAATCTTCGTCTGTTTGGGATCAATCGCTGTGCCCAGTTGGCGTTGTAAAGGGTTGCCTGCGACCAGTAAAGTTCTTGCTGCTGTAGCTGGACAAACCCCATATAAATAAGCAGCACAATGAAACGGTACATCTCAGCAACACTGACGGGATTCCACCCGCCAGCACTGTTCTGGTAGGCGGGGTTGTTTGCAATGTGTTCAGTTGTATATTAGTTCGTGAAAATGCACAGCTGTTCAACAAGTGCAACAGTGAAAAACAATTTGAAAAAACTTGCCTCACAGACAAGTGTTTCAGCAGCTACTTGTCTGGTTCGGTCATTCAGATGGTGAGCAGGAGGTCGTTGTGGATTGAATTTCACTGACGGCCGAAACAAATCTTCATGATTGTAGCCAGTTTTCCAATTTGCACTGCCTTCATTGCCCTGAACAGCTGCAGAACTGGCTCTGCCATGACCGCATCCCTCTACCTCATCCACGGCAACATATGTGCCCCCTTCCTCACGGCCTCCGAACAGAATCAGTTATTCCATCTTCTTGTGACTCCTGTTCGTCTTCATCGGACAAATCTTGCCAGTCTGGATCATTGTCATCTCCAGCGATCTCTTCATCAAGGCCAAGTTCCTTGTTTTCAGAAAGACCTCCACTGTTGTCTGAATCACTCATTTCAAGTAAATTCTCGACCAAAACACCTAGTAAAAATCAAGATGGCGATTCAAAATGGCGGAGAAAACAACGGAAAACCAAAGACATTTTTTACAGCAACAGAAATAATTTTCAACACAATTTCAACAACAACTTTGTTTACTTCACTTGTGTGAAGCAAATCAAGCCACATTGGCGACGTAGAACACCAAAAAACATCGAAATTTTCAACTCACCTTTTCACAGCCACGCAATGAAATTCCGTTGAAAAATCAGCTGTAAACAAATACAAAAATCGGTGGAACTGGTTTTAGAAAATTTTCAATATTTTGAGTTATATTTGACCGATTTTGCTGATCCAAACGCCAAAATAAAGCTCTGATAACCACTGTTTTCTGAATTGATTTCAGTGAGCATGCTCCAATGAATAAGCACCGCTGACCGCCTGAAGGCCCGTGGTACATATCTGTACCAAAAACCCGGGCTTGGTCAGAAAAGAGGGCTTGCGAGGTTATCCAGCTATTTTTCTTATACCCGTTTTTGCCACAGTGTCCTTTCAAGATCGACAGAAATACCTCAAACCGCAAAAAACAGTTGGTCGTAAATCAAACCCCCCTGATCTTCTTTAAGACTCAGCTCAATGCTGGTCATTTGCACATTAAGATTATCACTAAGAAATATTTTCCAAGTGCTAATGTCATCTTGTTATATTCCTTTGTTGGTCTGTCCATTCACTATTGCTAGCAGTTGGAAGACAATGGCTGGCAGAAATATCTTCCTCATCCAGTTCAACTCCTACGAGTTGAGCGACTTGAACAACAAGATCGTTAGTATTTTCTTCTGGCAAAGAAGGAATTCCTTTGAACTTCAAACACTCTCTCCTCAGATATTGCTCTTGGACACCAATAGCTACCTCTTGTTCCCTTAACTTATCAATTGTCGTAAATAAACAGGTTAGCAGGTTATATTCTAGTCTTAGTGCTTTGTTTTGTCTTTCGAGTATTGTAATTTTCGTCTTGATCAGTTCATACTGATTATTGAAAAAGTCCATTGCTTTTTCTAGAGAAAAACTCTTTTGGCTAAAGTCTCATCCATTACCCTTGCTTCCATAACACTGACAAATATGTAAACACAAATTTACACAAAATTTAGTGGTAGTAATAGCAGAGCCCAAAAAATTGCCACCATCTAGCAGGTCGACCGCTGACCTCTGTCACAAGAAGAATTTTAGGGAATCCAATTCGGTTTGAGTGAATTGTTCCACAGACATAAATACCTCTGTTGTATAGCTCAATGAACAGATGAGGGACAGTGTAGCAATTGTCCATGTATACATGTTGTCCAATGCCATCAAACTTGGCAGCCAAATCCCGTCCTACACGTGGACCAAAGTCAAAATTTATGCACATAAATTAATTAGGAATGTAATTTAGTTCCTTGAATATGTCACACAATAAAAGAATGCAAGTTGGAAATAAATTTGTAAGAAAAAACTTTTTAAATTTTTTATTAAAAAATATCCCCTAAAATCTTTATTGTTAAGCATAATCTGCAAACTTAATAATTCATAAATGAATGAAACATTTTAAAACATGGCATGACACATAAAAGTGTGCATCCACAGTCCTCACACATGTAGCGTGTTTCAGCCCTTTTGTCATTGCTTTGACAAGCTTTGCAGGCTCTAGTTGGTCGCTGCTTTTTAGCTCCAGGCTTTGGGGTAATAAGGGTTGGGAAGTGCCTTCCTGTTAACCGGGAGATGTTCTAGGCATGTTCTGAAACTCTACCAGGAGCACCAGGTCGAGGAATGGTGCCGATGTTTGATAGTATCAAATCCTTTACTAGGCCCAAACAGACTTCTCTGTGAAGTACAGGATTTTCTATGTCCTTTTGGTAAAAACTATAACACTGAACTTCACAAAGATGAAGGCAATGAAAAAATTATTTCTTGTAGAGCCGATTTGTTTCTTAGTTAAGGAATGATACTGCATCCTGTGATCGTTGCGATTGACACCACCCATAAACTTGTACTCAAATACTGCAGCTGGCTTCCTGAACTCCTCATTTGTCACATGATTTCTTCTCCCAGTTGCATGAAAGAAATCGTTCTCTATAGTGGTCAGCATGTGAACTTCTCATTTGTCTTTCCATTTTAAAACCATCAAAGGGCCCTTATGAAAGCTCACATGCTGGCCAATATCAAGTTTTGCTTCGGCTAACTGAGCCTTTGGCAATTCCTTTCTGTTTGGCCGAACAGTTCCTGTTTTTGCTGTAAAAATAAATCATTGAAAAGCTCTCGGCTTGTGTTATAGTTATCCAGATAAACACAGTAACCTTGATCTATATATTTTTCTACAAGTCGCATAACAACGTCATAAGTTGCCCCTTTCGGACTAATGTTATTGTGTTTTCCTTCGTAAATTTCATATTGATTGATGTATCCAGATGTGCCTTCGGTAAGAACGTAAACTTTAATGTGAAACTTGTGTGGTTTTGTGGCATAAATTTTAAAGTGAACATTACCACGCCATCCAAGAGCACTTTCACCTAAACTAAGTTGTTTGGAAGGCTGATATACCTCTCCCAACCGCTTTCTAAGAAAATCGTAAATAGGTCGAATTTTAAAAAGAGTATTGTATCCTCTAGGAATCCGAAAATTGTTGTTGTTAATATGAATCATTTGCACAATCAAAAGAAACCAATCACAATTCATCATAGTTTTAAACACCTGAGTTTTTAATACTCATCACTGCTCCAGTAATCTTGTAAATCCAACTTGTTTACAAGTCCCATCGCAAATAGCATTACAAAAAACAATTTAATTTCTTCATGGCTCACTGGCTTCGGTTTGTTTCTTCTTGCATGTTCTGCAGGATCAGAATTAGCTATAGTTTGTTCGGCGTATCGGTTAGTCTCCACAACAATTTTGTTTATCAATTCATCCGTAAAAAATAACTGAAAATATATCAATGGAAATTTATCTTCTGGAAGAGGAACTTTAATTCCAGGAGTCGTGGTAAATTGGGATTGAACTGCTGGAACGCTAACAGCAGGATCGTATCTACTCGCGATTTTCTTTAACTTCATTCTGCTTGTTTTCGTCACCTTCCTAGTCTCTAATTTACCTCAATTTTTCTGCTGCTGATGCTGCAACTTCGTCTTCATCAAATCCTTCAGTCGTATTCATCACACAAACTATTGAAAATTTCAATCACACTTACATTTTCTGTCAACAGCAACGCCATCTTGATTATGAAATCACGTCAACAAAATTTCAGACGTGTAAAAATCAGTAAAAATACTTAGACAGAAATGTCTTTGTTTTTGCAAACCCAAACAACATAGCACGCGATTTCAAAGCTAATATATTTGCATATATTAAAAACAAGTATACTTGTTAATAGCACTGAGAAATATGATACCGGAAACAAGTCATCTTGTGTACAGCAGAGTTACTATAATTTTTATATGTATATTTACAGCTACCTATCTACACAACAATAATATGGCTTGCGTTTTTCTGCAAGTACTATTGTTAGAGAAGAGTTACCGTCTCAATCTTCTTGACTGTTTTGTGCTTTTTTCCTTTCTTTTTAATTATTGGCTCTTTGTCGCTGTTGGAGTTTCTACCTCGTGTGTAGAAAAGTTCTCTAACTTTTGTATAACTTCAAACCTGTTGGTAGAAATGTGCCACATCAATACTATTACAGAGTTTTTTCTTCTCCGCCACATATTAGTAAACCTAATTTTTCACCAAATATTAGAAGCCTTATTTATTTTAATAATTAAGGTCAAGGAAATCACAAACAAAACAAAACTTCGCACTTCCGTACGCTTCAACAATTTCTTTATTCTTTAACAAATCTGCATCTCTAGTTAGCAATTCTCTGCTACTCTACTAAATTTCTTAAGTGTTACTCTTATGTAGGGACTACAATGTCAATCATTTATCTTGCAACTCTACTTAGTAACTTTCAATCAAGGCTTGACAAAAACTTGATGGAATTTTAACTATTCCTAAATGAAGATTGCTTTGAAAAACTTTTTCATATAGAAAAATCACATGGACAGACACAAAACTGCTGCAGTAGCATTATCAAATTTTTTCTGAAAGAATGGGTACATTTTCAGAAAGAAACGCTACAGAGAACGTTCCTTAAAAAGCGTATAAAAGCTATTGCCAAATTCATATAAATGGGGCATCATTGTATAGAAAAGTTTACGCCCACATCCTAGTCGGCAACTTTTTGTACAAAAGCAAACAAAATATTGAAATGTATCATTTAACTAGCATAAATAGAAATTTCTTGTTTTTGCCAAAAAGTTAATTTTACTAACGTTAAAAATTAATCAGAATTCCAAAAGTTGAGTGAAAGTTTCTCAAGGAACAAAGCATGTACTGCCTTCTTGTTTAGGAGTAACAGTTAAACTAATTATTACATTGTAAAACATCTGTGTATGTTTAAGTTAATCTCTAAATTTTAAAGCAACAAGGGCTTCGTACTTGATCGATAACTCATTAACTATTAATTTGTTTTTCTCAGGCACTTAAAATAAAACTCGTATAATTTCACGTAAACACAAGGAATCAAGCCAAGATACATCAGATAACAAAACATTGGCTAGAGCCTTAGGATAACAAAATTCTAAGAGAAAAGTATTGTTTTTCTTTTCAAAACAATAATAAAACTCGTTAATATTAGCTTAGCTACACAGCTCAGCTCACTTATGTTTTTTAAATTCATCATGCAACTTTTCGTTATCTTGTCAAAACCTATTTAGCTATGCAAGTCAGATCCATCAGCAAAGCAATATCTTTCGAATGTTGTAGAAAAAGTATATTTTTCCAAAAATTCTCGGGTTAACTAGCGACAGCTGATAAAATTCATGTAAATGGAAAACTACAAACAAAAACCAAAATGCATAGAAAACTGTATCGTAATATACTTCCTCCTTAGTTTCAGCTGCCCCTCTCCTAAAAGGTGTTTGAGAGAAAGCATTGTAGACAATATTCTATCTTTTTTTTAAGCAGTTTAACAGCACAATACATTTCAGTCCATTGATGTTCATCACACAATAATACGTGGATCACTGAGGAGTCCAGCAGTTCTGTTTTAATTATCGTTGGCTAAAGGAGTATTGGCTGGACTTAAAGGAATGTAACTTTCTGGAGGGCTTCTAAGAGGGCTCGACTGCGAGGTTGAAGGACTTCGTGCTCTGGGCTGGTTCCACTCCATAATCCGCGAGGTCGGCCATAACTCTGAAAAATTGGTATTCTGCATGGTGTACTTGGTCATGGGCCTCCTGTAATGCTATGGCCAATTCATCAAGGTTCCATAAAGCATCTCTCAAGTTATTTCTTATGCGATTTACCTCGTCAAGTCTCTTTTGGAGTTTTTGCACAGCCATTCTGTTTATATGATTAAAAATATTTATCATGTAGTTACTCAAAATAATTGAGGAAGTGGCATAGCCCTCACACGGGCTGTTACCAGCAATCTATGACTGGATCTACTTATTGATTATATTGAAAAGCTCCAGGGGTAACAAAAATAAATTAAATTGTCAGTTATTGACCATTAAAGTTTTGTTGCAATCATCACAGACTGTTTTCCTTTTTTATTTATCCAGCATTTTTAGTGGAATATCCTCTAGTACTTTATCAGGTTTTGGTTTTGTCTATTGTGTCGTTGGGTCCAGGTGCACAACATAATGATAATAGCAATTTTGTGTTATATAAGGTAAGGGCAACTGCACCGTAAGTAAGTACATCATTGAGTGTCGTTGGAGATCCCTCTTGAATTTCTGCGATG
>JAOBAY020069400.1:5000-11920 GCA_025331085.2 Zoanthus sociatus | reverse complement strand
GCCAAAACTATTTTCTCACACGTGAAAAAAGCGTTTCGTCCAATCACAAAGCACCTCAAGGCAAATCGTGTTTTCGACAGCTTTGTCTCTCTTAGTCTTATTCACAAAATAATTTCAGTGTACTCAAGCTTTTTGTAGTTTTATCTCAAATTTCAGTTTGTTAGTATACGGACATATTTTAGATATTAAATGATAACTTTCTTTTTTTCATTCAGAATGTTTTAGTTTTAACCTCAGTATGTAATAACATAATACCGGTTGATATTTTTGGTGAATTCAGTGATATTTTTTCTGATAAAAGCGTACAAGTTAAAAGTTAAATAAATAAAAACTATAGAATCTCAGTATGTATAATTAATAAGAATAAAATATAGCTCGGAAAGCACCTTGTAAGGGAGTTTTAGCACTCCTTCGTAGTTTGTATCAGAAATCTCAATCGTACGCTGCGCTCACTCGTTCGATTTCAGATACATAACCAACTTGTGCGAGAATCCAATACGCTTTCCATGAAGTAATTTCTATTTTTTTTTAATCTAAACGAATTAGTAAAAACCCATTTTGATGAGATAGGCACTTTAAGTAGAAATTCCAATCTTACTATACGAAAACCTCAAATTTAGGTAATGAAAACCAAATATGCTCAACTATAAATACCAATAAATACTACAGTCAGGCCACAAAAATTGACTTGCTCTCAACAGCTGTGACTTTGAAGTTAGTAAAAGCACTAGCTGCCCAAGTACAGAACGGTTTAAGAGTTTAAGTCCCATTGAAGAATGAGTTTTCTTTAGACGTTTTTGCTTCACGGATACAAAAAGGCGAATATTGTCTAAAATCGTTATATTGTTTTGACAAAAGTCTGTTCACCAAGCTGAAGAAAAAGCGTGAAAGACAACGTTCCCAGCATCATTACCTGAGATCACCAAGGTCCAGGCACGACAAGTCTCCTGATATTAGTCTCTGAAGCTCGGGGGCTGAAAACATCTTTAGCCATGTTGGATTGATGATCGTTTTAAAACCACGGATAAAGGCAGAAGTCTGGTCACGAATCTGAACACACATCCGATAGTGAGCCATTAAATGAACGTAACTAATCCTGGGCGAAGACACAAAACATAGAAAAATAGATTAGAAAAAAATAGATACAGTTTATTTCCAAATAATCGCATAATCAGTGAATTGCACAAGATAAGAATACATTAACACGTCAAATTTTTAATCTAGTCTAGTTTTTAACATTTATACAGGGCCAACCACTATTTATTGGATATGAAATTCAAAAGCTTTTCCCGGACATGCTTTATACATTTATTTTTCAAAACAATACCAACACAACTATATTTTAATACAGTTAAACAAGCTTTATTATTTGGCGATACTGCACTGTTTGAGCCCTGACAATGAAAAACAACCAAGGAAAGAAGCTTTTGAAGATTTGCTTCTGGACAAAAACCAAGCCTCGCGGAGTCGCAGTTTTTGTTTAAGAACATGGTCACATCAAAAATATTTTTTTATTATTATTGAAAGTTAAAAACAGTCTTCCAGCAGGCTTCAACTCCAGAAATTGAAGACTTTTTAAAACCCAAATATAAGATCTTTATTCCACCAAATGTTGCTCACATGATCAAGTAAACATTAGATTGTTTGCAGCCAAACAGGATTGCGAGCTTTGAGGTGACAGGTCATGCGTTTTTCCGTTTGCTTTTCGATGCTTCTTTGAGGCATCAAGTGTGTGAGATAAGACGGGAAAAGCTTCAAATTATAACCAGTGGAAGCCAAACATTCTTGACTTAAAACCAAACATATAAGAACGTAAAACAAGCAGACTAGAAATATATTTAAGAAAAAGGACAACATTCTTGAGAAAACAAGACATGTTTCAATCATAGTCTGATTATCTTCAGTTGTGACTGGACTAATTAACATAAGCTGGTTATATAGTTGTCCAGTCACAACTGAATGATCAAAACATGTCTTATTTTCTCAAAAATGTTGTCCATTTTCTTAAACATATAAGACCTAAACAAACAACTTTTCAATGCCTTAAAAAGTTAAAATAAAATAATAATAAGACTTACTAAGGGCCCGCGAGCACGCTGGGAAAGTTTTTTTTTGCCAGTTTTAGGATTTTAAAGGACCACGACCCAACTGAGTCACGAAATTCAGAGCCTGTGACTTTTCCCTTTTTTAAAATTTTCTAACCTTTTCAAGGAAAGTGACAACCCCTGTTTGTAACGCCAAAACAACAGTAATTTCACTCACTTGTTGTCATTAGTAACAGGAAAGGCTCGGCCGCCCGGCTTAAGATCATGTGTAATAACCTGAAATTACAGAGTGAACGATGTAAATTGGATGTTATTAAAACAGCGTGATCATGAAGGACGGGCGCAGATTATCTAAATATATACAGTTTATTGCCACTCTTACACTCGTATTGAGAAAGGACTTTTTAACAGATGAGCTGAATGCTTTAAACGAGCTGAAATTTTGTGAACCTGGTGCTTTTCTTTTATCACCGACTGATGAACGTCAGATCAGACGTAAGGGTTTAGTGTTCATTCAACTTTTTAATATTTTAACGATCAACAAAAAGTTAATCTTGCATTGGCTGTGCAAACCCAATGATCACTCGCTGAAGCACTTCTGCCAGTTCGGAGCTGCAACTTTCTCGACTGCAACCTGTCTTCCTATACTTAGCCGCTCCGCTATCGGTTGCGTTCCAGGTTGGACTTTGTGATAACATTAACAACAAAATTAAAGTTTTACAGGAACATTGTTACTTTACCTTGCCAAGTACATCTTCATCGAACGAGAAGGTCAGGTCAAGATCTCGTATATCACCATCATAGTTCTAAATCAACAAAAAAAGATTCTCTGTTTCTATAAAAACAGAAAATGTATGTATATATTTTTACTCGTACTTTAACGAGGATTCGTTTCCGTGCAAGAAAATTAAAACTTGACTCTTCAATTTCAGAACTTGAGTACAATATCCAAGTTGTAACATAATATTTTTTTCTACAATGCGCATGCCCGTGGGCTCTGGGGACGAGATTGCGCGAGGGTGAAATGTCGACGGAAGTGGATCGTAGACCGAAATTTGTGGACGGAAATTGTGGACCGTAGACGGAAGTGAAAGTACCCTCACCACCCCTCCCTGCTTCGGTTTAACAAAAGTCCAAATAATCTTCCATGTCACTGCAATAAGCAAGTGCGAAATCAAGAATAAATAATGTTTGCATGCTGTTATAAATAAATTTAAAGAGTAATGTAGAATTTCGTTGATTACTACTAGATCACCAAATATTCTGAATATGCAGGATTTCAACCAAAAGCAATTTTGATATTACCCATTACATGAGTTATTTCTTAAAAATAAATTATTGACCATTACGTGAATTAGCTGGCTCTAAGAGCCCTTTGATTCTTTTCTAAAAGGCTTGTCTAAAACCAAGAATTTAAACTGCCTTATCGCAGATGATTCTCATCACATTTTTAAAATATGATGAAAAGCATACGTGGAATAACCACTTTACTACGCTATATAGCATGAAGTAGCTGGACATGCATTATCTGTTTAAATACTTCGCTCCTCAGTGGCCTGTAAGCCAGAAACAGCTTGCAAGAGAGTCTCTATCGTGTGATGGGATACATGGCTGCGCGCACATTTTTGCGGATATTTGGGATCAAGAGGGTATAAAGAATGATATTTTTCAATTCATAGGCACTTTAATATATGGAAATTGATCTATTGTTTTACGTACCCTGACTAAGGATCAAAAGAAGGGTTACAGGAATCGCCATAGCAGCAGAGTTACCAGCCCTGAAGTACTCCCAATGGATTCTAAGTGGAATCGATCCAGAAGATCGCCCTTCATCCTCAACTTTCAGGTTTTGAGTTTCTGATAAATCCTTGCTACCGCTTTGGATAGATCTGTCATCTGTTGAAACAATTTGTTGTCCACCTTCATTTGTTGCTTGGTAGCTGCTTTTAAAAGAAAGGTTAAAACCTGCTTGCATCAACTCGCTGTATGTTCCTTTTGCTGTTATACAACCCTTCTTCATCACAATAATCTGATCTACTTCTGGCAAGTAGCTTAAATTGTGTGTAACTAGAACAACAATGGATTTGTTGAGCACCTGTTTAATACACTTAGTGAATAGTTGCTTTCCAACGTGAATGTCGAGGGCACTCAAAGGGTCATCTAAAAGGTAAATGTCTGCCTTAAAGTACACCGCCCGAGCAAGAGAAACACGAGCCCTCTGACCACCACTTAATGTTATCCCTCGCTCACCAATGTATGTCAAGTCTCCATCTGGAAACGATTCGATGTCAGGTACAAGCTGACACGCCTCTAAGGTGTCTTGATAGTGTTTTTTGTCATACGGTTGTCCAAAAATAATGTTCTGTCGAAGTGTTCCTGAAAACACCCATGGCAACTGTGGAGCATAGGCAAGTAGGCCATTGCACCTTATTGTACCACGGACAGGAAGAAGCTCCCCTAATATAGCACTTAGTAACGATGATTTGCCGGATCCAACTTCACCACAAACTGCAACCAAATTGCTACGTGAAATCTTAAGGTTTATGTTGCTTAAGCAAGGATTGCATAATTTGCTATTCCAGTAACAAGTTACGTTATCTACTACAAGTGAGCTACTGATTTGCGCTGCAAAATCCACGTTGCTTTTGCTGTTGTTCGTCAAAGACATGTCCATGTCACATTCTTCAGGCGATATGTTTGTAAATGCTCCAATCAAACCCGTTTCTGGTAACTCCACATTCTTAGTTCCTCGAGGTAATGGAACCAAAAATTCGAAACTTGGGTTGTCATAGTGTAATGCCTTTGTTCCTTTTTCTGGATGAAGCAAAAACTGTCGTATTCTTTCAAGTGCCATCAACCCTTCACTTAATAGTCGTACTTCGAAAACGAAATTTCCTGAAAGAGCAATTCGTAGTTCCTCGTACAACGCCATTGTTGTAAATATTATTTGTGGATTGAAATTGAATCCAGTCAGTGAAAGAGATGTATACAGAAGCAAGTTTACAATTGGACTTGCTGATGTGAACATTGTGTCCATAGATACCCAAACTATGTTTAGTTGGTAAAGCTTCCATAACTCAGCTCTAGTAATAAAATCATAAATGAAATCATAGTTGAATTAATATTTATGAATAATACTGCAAATAAAGGTAAATGAAGAATTGAAATGTTTAAAAACCGCTTGTAACTTCACTGAATCCTAACAGAACGATATTCACCTAAATCCCAATGGTTGAGCTTGATATTAATCTGTTTTGATCAGCTTCATCAAACACAATAAAGTGATGTAACAGCTAAAAAATTATGGACAACATGCCCTAATATTCTAGATTTCAACATTTTATTAATTTGGTAAAAAATAACGCAACAAAAAATTATTAAAAATATGTACAAGTTCTTGATTAATAATTGAATTTCTTACTATCTACTAGATAAGAAGTTTGTAACATTTTACTACATTTTAAAAATGTAAAGCTAAAAGCAAAATTCTTTAGGAGACAAGTAGCCCATGGAGCCGGTGCTTATCTTCGATTTTTGTAGCTTTAAGCGGATGAGAGTTTTTGACTACCCGGGACGGGACATTAATCCATCGTAGGTTGGCTCTCAACAGATGGTACCCATTTATATACCCCGGAAGAATGGACATTGGGGAGTCAGGTTAGCGACATCAGTCGTGCCTCCCATCTCTACAACCCGAGATCAAGTCCTGGGCTCCGCATGTGGGCTGAGATTTGTCAATCTCAATGTGACTCCAAGGGATCTTTCTCCGGGTACTCCGGTTTTCCTCCCTCTACATAAAACGATAGTCTGTTTAGGCAGAATGGGCAACCACTTCCTTTGAAATTGCCGTTAAATAACTTTAAAGTAATTGGAAAGCTGAGTTGGCTTAGAGGGAAAGAAAGTTGATATACATATATACATATATATGTATACATATATAAGTTCTCCCCTCTGGGCTTTTCAGAACGAATTTACAAGTATATACAAGTTCAGACATGAAAGTATATAAAATGAAAGAAGAGAAAACAATTTTTAAGCCCTTGGCGGGAATCGAACACCATATCTTCGGTTTACTAGTCCGACGTGTTGACCACTACACTACAAGGACTAACCACGCTGGAAACGCAGCCAGTTAATCTCATGTATGAGGTAACGGCAGGGATCCCAGGGCATTATTTTCTCTATGGATAAGTTGAACACCGTAAATCTGAGTACAGTTGAGGGTCTAAGAAAGTCCGCCAGAGCGGCTCACATATAAAGGCGCATTTTGCAGCCGATAAGAAGTGCCCTCAGTGGAAGGAACAGAAACAGACCACAACACCGGGATCACGACCCTACTCTTTGCGAGAAGTATGTGAGTTCTTTTAAGTCTCTCGATAGTAGGATTGAGAGACTAGACCTACGGTTTAACGTCTTTATCTGATAAAACGCAAAGGTCTAACCATTTGGTGATGTTAGAGCAAAGGCAGCAACTTCTCCTCAATTATTTTAAGAACCTGAGTGAAGGTCCGGCCGGGAATCGAACCCAAGCCTCCCGCACTGCAGACTGGCGCCTTACCAACTGGACTAACCAGATCGCACAAATATTAGAATCTCGGCAAGGTCGGGGATCGAACTGGGGAAGGCAGAGATCTTATCAGCTGCACCAACCAAATAAACATACATAAAAGGAAAAACCGAAAAAATTGAGAGTGAAAATAGATATGCAATAAAATAAATGGAAACAAAGAAAAAACTATCAATAGACCAACATTATCAGCTAAAGATTTTGAAGTAGATTTAGACATCCAAACATTCTATTAGTACCTTCGTATCAACTTGATCATTTTGGACAGCGGTATTTCCCACGCGTACATCTTTATCGCGCGAACCCCT
>JAOBAY020069391.1:0-11921 GCA_025331085.2 Zoanthus sociatus | reverse complement strand
TTTGTTCATGCATTACAGCTTGTTTATGAGGTAAGCTGTGGATCACCCCTGATGCAATCGTTTTGTAGCTGGGGTACATAGTGCTTTATACCGAAGTTGTTTTGCATGGGGCTTCATGCAAATATTAGGTTTTTATCTTTAAAAAGTTAGCCAATAATCTTAATGGTGATCTATTTCCCTTGTTTTGCTTTGAGAGGAACCCAAGCCAGCTTATTAGCCACAATATATCATGCTTACGAGGCGTAATATAGTATCGTTCAGAGGTATTGTAATGGTGACTCATGAGATTGACCCATCAGTCCCTGGGTAACACCCCTTTATATCCTGTAAAGTTTAATTATGTTGTTCCATGAGGACAAACAAATCTTCTGCGACTGCTAAATGTTGGGCTTATTTATTAGTTGTTGTTAGAGGTAATACTCGCAACTAACGTACTGTATGTACTATCCATACACGTAGCCACATCCCACATAAATTACTTTGTACTCACACACATGTGCTGTCTATACACGTAGCCACATGCCACATCCCACATACATTACTTAGTACTAACACACGTGTTTATCTATACACTTGCCACATCCCACATACATTATTTAGTACTATCCATATGTACATATGTACTGTCCATACACGTAGCCACACCCCACAACTACTTAGTACTAGCACACATGGGCTATCGTATCTTTAGATATAGCCAATTCCCACATCCCTTTTTTAAACACAACTTAGAACCAGCACACATGTGCTATCTATCTGTTGGACAGTATGGCTCCGCTCCCATGAATTAGCCAGTCCAATGAGAACGATGAAAATAGAGACAATTTTTTTTCGGTTTGCATTAATTATGTTGATGTTGAAGTGCAAAGGGTATTTTGTCATTTCGCTAGTTTCTCTTAACTTTTCTCTTGAAAACCAAATGCCGAAAGCAAATTATAATCAATCCAATAGTTGAAAAAGAAAAATATCGGGGAAAAATTAAGAGATCTTACAATGGCACTGAAAAAACCTTTCCATTCCTGCTTAACGTGTTGGATTTGGTAGGGCTTATTCTTTTTGTAATATAAGTCCAGAACATGGTAAGGACGAATCCGATGCTGAGAAAAGCCAAAAATAACATTATTTCCGACACAGTTGAAAAGTCGAATGACAAATCTCATTTCTAAACAAACAGAATGGTGAAATATCGAAAGTGTTTGTACAAATGAAAATGAATAGGGATTCAAATTTTCTGTTTTGTGTTACGGTAACAAAGCGAAATTACCGCCAGAACGATTTAAACAACTTTGCTAATTTCTACGAAACCCAATTTATTTAATTAACTGTAAACAATCTTAGCGAAGGTGATACAATCTTACTATAATTAACAGAAATATCTCTTTAATACGCTTAACTGACCACACAGGCAAAGCACTGTCCTTTTCTCTCACAATTCAAAATGTTCTGAAGACGTCTTTCTTGTCACCTGTCACACAATATCCCGCAGATAGTCACTAACAGGGAACGAAGTCCCAAATCACAACAACAGTTTCAAATGGAACTACTTCAACTCTTACTAAAGAACTGCTTAGATATAGATATCCGAACAAAATCTGTAAGTTTCTAAAAGTAGTTATTTACAGCTTATTATGAAAACTCTATTTTTAAAACGGATGAGTCATAGTTAACGAACTTTCTCAATACGACACTTTGCGTGTCACCGAATGACCTTCTCGTGTGTTTCGAAAATAATCAAAATTGTGAAATTTTGAGCTATTCAAAACACACAAGTTCAAGTTAATTCCATATTTAACGAGTAAAAGCTTTGATTACATGTTAGTCATAAACTGAAAACGTTGTAAGAAAATGACGGTGAAAAAGCAAAACAAACGTGCTGTGACAACGTAGCAATTTACGCGTTCACGTATAATTCATGCCTCAATCGTTGCCTTAGAAACTTCTGCATTTTGACTGGCTTATTAGCATGTGACAATTCATGTGTGCACGTATGATTCATTCCTCCATCGTTGCCGTAGAAACGTCTGTATTTTGATTGGCTTATTAGCTTCTTACAATTCATGCCTCTAGTGTCATAGGAATTTCTGCATTTTGATTGTCTTAAATTAGCTTCTTACAATTCATGCCTCTATCGTCATAGAAATTTCTGCATTTTGATTGGCTTGTTAGCTTTAAGATTGTAATTATACAAAATTACAAATTTCTGCACGGAATTACACATTTGCATTGCTTTTGACCAATCAGAATAAAATAATTTTTTATGTATTTGATTACTATATTTACTTTATTCCTTCTTTTCTGTAGGAGTGCTACAGCAAAATACAGGAAGAGAACGTGGTCGCAATGTCAATTCTTAATGATATTTTTAAAGATCTTGGGAATATTTATTTTCTTGACTGCAAGTTTCTACAGGAGCTTGACGAACGTATGAAAACATGGTAAGGCTTTACACTGCCGTCCTATGAGCCTGGTTGGTAAGGTGCCAGTCTATCGTGCTGCAGGCCTGGGTCTGATTTCGGTCAAACCAACACTCAGGGTCTTGAAATGATTAAGGAGAAGGTTCTGCCTTTGATTTAACATCTGCAAATGGTTAAACCATTGCGGTTGCATTCAACCGTAGACCCAGTCTCTAAGGTCTTAAAAAACGTACACATATCTATCGTAAAAAGTAGTGTAGTGATCCCGAAGTTGTGTGATCTGTCAAATCTGTTGAGAGCAAACATGAGCACTTGTTTGTTTTACTTCAATTCTTTTGTACATACCCTCCTTTAAAATGTTGGAATAACAGCTCTCTTTTAGGGACTTCTAATCTTTCGGCTTCTCTGGTTTTTTGTCTGCCGCTATTGCTACAAAGTTAAGTTATGATTTGACTCATCGTGTTAACTGTATTTCTTAACCGACGTATTGATCAGAGTTGTACGAATTTTTAGGCTGCAGTGTCGCATGTAAGTTTCAAAAACCTTCAAATTTTGGCAAATTTAATGTAATGTAAAGTGATTTTCTAAGACTACATGAGAATATTGTTTTGGTATGTTTTACCCACCAATATATGTCGACCAATTATGAAGAGGTATGACGTCATGTCACGTGAGACCTGCAACCTCCTAATTAACGAAAGCCTTAAGTGAAACCATTTTCATAACTACCTCCTTTTTTCTATAGGGACGAACACGAGAGAATCGGTGACATCGTCAGAAAATACAGTCATTTTCTGAAGGTTTGTCTTATACACTATTAAATAGTTTAGCGCGTTTTATTATTTAATGGTTTATCGTCCACTCTGTATAACTCATCAGATTTTGATTGAAAAGCCCATCAACTCACGGCACTGAAAATATCTCTATTGCTTGGGTGTGCGCCAGTGAATATGTGCACGTAAATATTTGTTCGTAAAACATGCAAAAAAGTAAACTGCTTGCTATGGAAATTATTTTGTTAACTTAAAAAACAAATTATAGCCGATAGTTCAGTATTAATGGATTCCAGGAGATTTTGAACGTATTAAGTATGCTTGTATATGATTGATGCCTAACGTGAATCTGCAATTCTAGATAAAAACATGTAACCGTCTGGTTAGCCCAGTTAATAAGGCACCAGTCTGCAGTGTGGGAGGCTTGGGTTCGAGTCCCGGCCTGACCTTCACTCAGGGTCTTAAAGTAATTGAGGAGAAGGTGGTGCCTTTGCCCTAATATCTGCAAATTGTTAGACCTTCGCGTCTTCTCGGATAAGTACGTTAAACCGTACGTCCAGTCTCTCGATCCTTCTATCGAGTGACTTAAAAGAACCCATACACACTTCTCGCAAAGAGTAGGGCAGGGATCCCGGTGTTGTGGTCTGTTTCTGTTCATTCCACTGAGGGCACTTCTTATCGGCTACCATTTGCTCCTTAATATGTGAGCTGCTGTTGCGGACTTTCTAAGATCCTCAATTATCTAACCATATATAAACTTGCAATTGTAAACAGATTCTGAAAACCCCCGGGGGGAAAAGCTTGTGTATGTATGTATGTAATTATATCGGCAAGGCTTTCAAAGAAGAAAAAAACTCAATGTGAAAGAAAAAGCAAAAATTGTCAGGCTCGCTACCTTATTTATGGTAGATTTAAGGGTTGATACCTGCTACCAACGTGGTATTAGTGCCCACTTTAGTGGCCATCCGATTAGCTACTGGCACGTATTAGCTGTCTGTTCTTGATAATTATCTTTTATTGTATACTGTGACAGAATATCCGTGCTATAAAGCCGTGAAGAAAAATCTTATCATTGAAGTTTTATCTAATCAAATGACCCGATGCAATCACTGTTCTTGTTTTTTATGACGTCAGAAGGCGAAAACGCGGGAAGATTGCAATTTTTTCAGAAACAAAGTGTCGGATCCTCGATTTGTGCTGTTCTCGAGTGAAGAAATTGAATCCTTTTTAGACGAAAATGAAAAGCAAAACTTTCTTGGAAAAAACAGACAAGATATTTCCTTAAATTTCGTGACATTTTTTTTCGTATCAAGCCTTGTCATTTTCCAAAAATAAAACGAAATTTTTCTTTATTTTTAAAACTTTTTCTAACTCAGTATATAAGAAACAAGTTATGACATAGGTCATGACGTTGAAAATTCAACTCGATGCATATACTATATTTTCTTAAGTATTGTGCTCCGCAGGAGATCCGCTATTGTTTCAAAAAATTAAAAAAATTAATTTTGTGTCATAATGTATGCTCTCTAAGTAATTTTAAGATTTATATTGGAATTTTATTAAGTTAAGTTTTGGTCACTTGAAAAGTTCCTAATTCATGCTTTTTTGTTCTAATTTCAGATATACACGACTTACATCAATGGCTATGACAAAGCCATGAACACGTTCATGGAAATAATGAAGGAAAATATACAGTTTGCCAGCCTTGTTAATGAATTTCACGTAAGTTATTTGTGTTCATTAGAAACTTTCAGATCCTCGTTTGATATAGATATCTGAACAGACATAAGTAGAATGCTGCTGAAAAATAAATAGCAAAACAGTTATTGTTCATCAGCAGGATGCCTAAATTGTGTGCAATTCTACAATTGGTTTCGGCTCCATTAAATCCTGTACCAATTGAAGAACAATTCAGGTGGAGTCACCTAATAAGTGAGCACAGTAACTGAACAACATTAGTAAAGTAAGGAAAACCAACAGATAAAACCGTAAAAAACAGCGTTTGCTGCACACACACAACAACAAACAAGCTCACGCTTGAAAAACATATTCAAAATCAAAAAAGAGAATCACTTAGAACATTTTAAAGAAAAGGATACAATGTGTCAATAACTTACAAACAATTCAGAGCTCTCTAAGTTCCTTGATTGATGCTCCATACTTGCGCACCTCGTCAATAGAACTTAACGAATTCATTTTCAAGTAACTTCTTCTTAAAGCCTTGTTTCTCTAACTTTAATTTGTCGCTAAGCGCTTGTTTCGTGTTTTAAATTATCTGTTTGAAGTTTCTCAATATCTGATTAAAATTTCTCAATTTTTGATTAAAGTTGCTTGAGAACGGTATTATATATGTTGGATAAAGGCTGAAAACGTACTCTAAATGATAAGTGAGAACTAAAAGCATTCGTAACAACTCATTACAAGGTGTATTGAAAATTTGCGGACGTTCCACATATGTAGTTAGTGCCAAAGAATGTAAATATAGTGTTGGGAATAGTTTTTCTATTATGTAATCGTAAGACATAGAAGATATTACACGGTGGCGCGAACATATATATGAAGTTTATTTTCGAGTGGAAAAAAATATTTCACGAGAGAGCGCAGCGAACGACTGAAATTTTTTTTTCCACGAGAGGATAAATTTCATATGTTCAAGCCAGCGTGTAATTTTCTTTTTATTACATAGATATGAGTGTTTCAAAAATTGAAAAAATAGGCGGGAAAAACAAAGGAATGACGTCAGCGATATCTTCACTAGTGAGGATATAGAAAATATGTCACTCGTATCCCGGATGTAGTTTCATATGAAATCTACGAGTGGCGTATTTTACGGTAAAACACTCATGTCTATGTAATAAATGATATTACTTTTAATGTAAAAAATTTAATATATTTTATATCTTATGAATACTAAAGGCATGGGTAACAGCAAGAAAAAGGTTCCCATTTTTGGTCGTATTGATCTTGTGTTGTTATTGAATGCTATAGTTCTCTCTATCCGCCTAGTGGAGCTTACAATATTGAAGTAACTAGATAGAATACGAGTTCGTTCACACACTTTGTCGTTACAAATATAAGATTTCGCTATGAGAATTAAATAATTTAATAATGAATCCAATTTGGTTATGTTGTATCTGAAACAAATGTCAAAAGAAGTTAGATAGTTTAAACTTAAATCTTGACAACGTTCAAATTTAACTAACCATTAATTTTTTTAAAAAATGTGATGATTGTAGTGATTGTGATGTTGATCATGTAAATCATGCATTGGCCATTATGGGTGCAATGATGCTGGTTTATTATATTCGATGATGGCAGTATAATGATAAATGTGATAGTCACTATTACGATGGTAACCACAGGTAGTGGCATTTTTGGTGGTGGTAGTGGTGGTGATGATGCTAATTGTGAATATGGTGAGTGGTAGTTTTTGTGATTATGGTGAGGCTAATGATGATGATGCTGATGATGATAAATATGGTGATAATGTTTCTGGTGGCAATAATCATGATTACGATAATTATGGTCATGGTGACGGTTGTTGTGGTGTCTGCGATAATAGTGGTGATGGTGGTAATGATATTGTGTATTATAATGATTGTGATGATTATGGTCATGGTGGCGGTGGTAGTGGTGTTTGCTATAATAGTGGTGATGGTGGTAATGATATTGTGTATGATGATGATTGTGGTAATTATGGTCATAATGGCGGTGGTAGGGGCGTTTGACGTTGGTTATGGAATGTGATGATAATGATAATTATCGTAATGATGATTATGATTATATTAGTGATGGTGTTGGTGATTGAGATCATGAAGGTGATAATCATTGTGTATTTCGTCCATTTCCCAGAGACCCTATACAGCAGGGCCGTCTTATTCTTACAACAACTGGTCACCGCCAGCTCAGTCTAACGAAACATCAAATGGGTATGCAATTCTTTCCTTTTATCGTCTTTGCTCAACAACCTCATTTTGTTCTGCCTTAGCTAAATTTATTTTCTCGGTTGATCAAATAAACAGTACTGAAAAAGTATTCTTCCTAGCAATAAAAAGATGCTCCTTAGATCACACGATGTTAATGTTAACGATTTTATGAATATTAATAAGATTTTATCTGTGCCGGTGAGAACAAGAATTAAACAACTGAATGATTATTTTAGCCTAAAGTTACATCGATTCAAGCGATCAGTCGAAATGCTAAAAAACTTGGCAAACTATTTAGATAACATTTTTATGCATGTTATTTGCAGTTTTCGTTTTGATAGTAAGGCTGAAGTTCTGAAAACGATAGGGCACTGAACAAAAACAATAGGGTATTGAACTTAAACCTTAGGGCACTGAACGAAAACGATAGGACACTGAATGAAAACGATAGGGCACTGAATGAAAACAATGGGGCACTGAATGAAAACAATAGGGCACTGAACGAAAACAATAGGGCACTGAATGAATACAATAGGGCACTGAATGAAAACAATAGGGTGCTGAATGAAAACAATAGGGCACTGAATGAAAACAGGGTGCTGAATGAAAACAATAGGATGCTGAATGAAAACAATAGGGTGCTGAATGAAACTGACAAGGTATTGAAAAAAAGGTGCGACAGGGTGTTGAGCGAAAACAACTTAGTATTAATATGTGGACCCATGAACGTGTTTTTCAAAGTAAACATGGTTGAACTATGAGTACATTTTCCATGTGTACGTAACTTTTTTCCAACTGATGCTGTCAGCTAGCAGAGTGGTGTGTTAGTGTAATCTCTGTCTTTGAGCCACAAGGTCCCAGGTTCGATCCTTAAATCTGCCGAGATTTCGAACATTGTGTGACCACTTCCGAAAAGTTCTGACTTTTTCCCTCCTAAGTTGGTAATTGGGAACCAGCGTCTGCTGGGAGCTAATCTGCGATGGGTTAGTGTCCCATCCAGGGGCAGTCAAAGACTCATTCGCCTATGACCATAGAAACTGGAATTAAGCACAGGCTCCATGTAGCCACTAGGCTTAGAAAAGGATTTATCCATTTTTTGATAGGCTAGGTAACAAAATCCTTCACAACCCAAGTCTCCCACACAGCCGGTGTTTATCTCTGATTTCTGTAGTTTTAAGTGAATGAGAGTCCCTGATTCCCCCTGGGCGGGGCACCAATCCATCACAGGTTATTGTCCAGCAGACGCTGATACTCATTTAGCAACCCAGGAAGAATGGAAAGCTGAGTTTGTTTAGACGGAAAAGAGAGTTGCACAAATATTCAAATCAAGGCAGAGCAGAAGTAAAATTGGGGATCTTTTTGTATTTTTGATAATTGAGTGTATTTTTTTTTCGGTCCATAAAGATATTTCTTGGAGAGGTCCCACAGTGCTCGTTTAACTCTTGCCAAAGCATGGGAGCTTTGTCCTGAGGAGGTGGGTGCTATAATTTACGTTTTATTACAACATTTTTTACTAGGAGATTGAAAACTTAAAAAAGTAAGATCATACATTAGTAAAAAGTTTATCATCAAAATAATTATTAAATAGAAACTTAAATTTAAAATATCAAAAACATAAAGGTCTAAACGGTTCATTTTAGTTCACTTGTAAACGCTAAAAAGAATTTGACAGTTACAAAAGTTTTTTTTGAAGAATGATAAAACTTCCTCTATCAGTTTTTCTGGGATGGAATCAATTGATAATTTCCGTACTGGAGCATACTTAAATATGCATGCAATTTCATCGCGTATATTATTATAGAAGTTAGAGTCTGGGTAAGGGTTAGTTTGTATGATTCAACAATAGTACGCCCCAATACGGAAATTCTACCTGGGATCAATTAACCTTTCTAGTGCGAATCTGAATCTTTTCAATTAAGATACAACTTGTTCTTTTTTATTTTTTTCACTCCACTTGTTTGTTCGTGTCTGTTGGCGGATCTTTGTTTACATTTTTCCCTTCATTAGCATATGTGCGCCAGTTTCTAATAAGGTTACAAAAACTGAAGCACTGTATGCTGAGAGTGTTTTGTAAAATAAACATTTTCTGAAGATATGAGAGTGATATGCTAAACATTGTTCCTGTGATCTAATGGAGATTTTACAGAGAATGTATCGCTCATTCACGGTTTGATTATTTTGGAACCGCCGTATCCTTTCAAAAAATTCTTTAAAAGCCATGTCGATCTGACACTTTTATATACATCATAACGGTTACCAATCCAAAAATTGAAAACATCGTTGAACTAAAGTTGAAATATAGTTTCCACTCGATGATCAGACTCGCTTTTGAATCTAAAACTTCGATTCAACGATTTTTTCAATTCTTGCATAAGCAGTCGTTATGATATCATCTCTTCGTTACTTCAACATGCTTTCACAAGTTTTAGACTCAAATCTTATTTATCTTTGTTTGTTAGCTACCTAGAGTTGTATGCTAATGAAGCAGAATGTAAACAATGACGTCAACAAAGAATCGCCTGGACATCATATCCAACGTTTTGGCCGTCTTGTGATCTTCTGGCTGATTCTAAGTTGCAAGATATAATGAATAAAAAAATAAATACTTTATTTAACGTCCGTTGCGAAGGAAGTGGTTGCTCTTTCTTCCTAGCCAGAGGTTAATGTTTAATCGCTCGACGGCTCGGATCTTGGCGTGAATGTCGAATTTCAGAGGGAGGAAAGCCGAAGTACATGGAGAAAAACCCTCGGAATCATATTGAGATCGACAAATCTCGCATCACGTTCGGAGCCCGAGTACTGAAACAAAGTCATCTAACGTGTGTGATGTGAATACTTGGATGTTCCCTAGAAGAGACCCTACTTAGTGCTCTGAATAAGGGGGAAGAACCTTTTTATCACACATTTTTTTATTTGTGTTTTTTTTTTCGATTAGGAGCAAGAGGAAGATGAACTCGAGAATAACATTCCAGACGAAACCGTGGATCCACCACAACATCAGCAACCTGCTGGACAAAGTGCTGGAAGGACTGCGGACTCACCAACCCGAGTTCAGCCCAGCAAAGACAGCAAAACCAGCTCCTCTCGATCGACCAACACAACTCAAGGACAGACCGGGCAGCCTAAAGTAAACACTCAAACCCATACCCCAGAAGACCTGGACAGCGTCATTGAGAAAAATATCGAAAAGGAGGCTAAGCCGAGTAACGAGGAAATAGAGTAGAAAAAGAACTTAGAAAATTTCCGTCTTCAAGATTTAATTTTTTCAAGACGCAAGTTGTGGGAAGACTGCAAGGAATGAAAGCATACGTACTCTATACGTGTCAGAGTATTACGTACTACGTGTTTGCACCGAAATAGAGTGGCAGAAAACTCGTCGTACTAATGGAAAAGCCTTGAAATAGAGAAATGTTAGCAGAAAGGAAGTGTTATCGTGTAATATCTTCACGCGGCTTGGGCATTATGTATGATAAGGACTTGTAACCGATTCATGTTGGTAGAGTCCCCTTGAATCAGCAACGACTAATTTTTGTTCGCCAAATACGCCGCCATAAACCAACCCTTGCTTAGCGGCTTCAGTACTGCTCTGCAAATTTTTGTTTCCGGGTTATTCTTTGGAACAGAATTTCCTTTTAGTAGAATTACAGACCTAATTAAATGAAAGAAATGTACATACTTTCAAGCTGGGGAACGAAAGGATTCTTTAGAGATTTTCAGATTTGTTTCTTTTTCGCGTCACCATATGTGTTCCTGCTTGCGAATAATATCCGCTGTGAATTCAACGTGCAACCTAATGATCTCAAGCCCATTTTGCAAATTAGTGATTGCTATAAACTTTGTTGAACATCCAAGTGGCATCTCTGTTTAACTGTTTGGATTTATTCCAATCAATTCTGCGCAAAGTGCAGTCTGTTAGGTAAGACTGTTTAATGGGCTATGCACTAGAGCTGCGGGGTTTTTTTAATTTTATTCAAAGTGCTACAAAATCATATTTCGGCTCAAGAAAGTGAAAAGGTTTGACTTACGTTGGTGTGAAAAATTCTTTAGCAACAGTGTTACAAAAAAGCGGTTTATCTGTTGCACTTATGTCAACAGTGATAAAGGTTTTAGACAAGTAGTACAAGTAGTATTATGACTTCTAAAAAGCTTATTCAGAGAAATTAAATGAAACCTTTCCTACTTTGCTGGCGTTCAAGTGCTTTAATCATGAATTTAAACAACGTTTAAAAGTGTCGGTAGAGTCGTAGTATTCCTGTCCTCTTTGCGCGGCAGCAGATCTAGAATTCACCCGATCAGGATGGCCGACTGTAGAGCCACATGTGGAACATATTTACGTTTCATCAACTTTTCGTTCATGGAGTTTTTTCCCTTTCGGACAGCTAAGATTCGGGATGAACGGAACGGAAATAAAATTTTACAAAATCGTTGAGGAAGAGAGCTTTTAAAATAACAGCGATTATCTAGCAGAATGCATTTTTTTGCGTTTTAGTTTTCACTGCATTGAAGGAGCGGTCTTTGTTAATGTTGAGGAACGAAAGATATTTTTAAGGCCAGGAAAAAGATTTTGAAAAAACAGAGAAGAAAGGAAAAGGTCTAAAAAGGGGCGGCAGGAGGATATTATAAAGAATTAAAAGTTTCACACAGAATTAAAATGACAATTATAATTAACAGTTATTCCAAAAGCGCGCGTTGGATATAATCATTATATCCAAGAAGCGCGAATGGAATTAATGCTTTATTAAATTTCATGAGCTTTCCGAACCCTTCGATACTTGAAAATGACAACAAAATTTTATTCTGACATTTTT
>JAOBAY020069390.1:0-21081 GCA_025331085.2 Zoanthus sociatus | reverse complement strand
ATTAAACAATACTTCATCACACATAAGTGCCAGTGTTGCCAAGCATTATTTTTAAGATGAAGAGGCTCTACTTTAGCCTTGTCAATTATTTTACCAAGGAGTGGTTTATACTTCTGTCTAGACTTTGCTTTTGCAATAAATGGTGTTATTTTCTTTCTCAAGGCATCACCCTTTAATTAGCATTTTTTTCTTTTCTTTCTCAACAGAAACTGCAACTTTTTTAAGTCTGAAACTATACTTCCACGGCCTCCATTTGCATGAAGGTCCTGTACCAAACTCACTTGTTTGGACATGGTTCAAATCATTTTTGTGTACATCTGCAAATTGAGACATATGTTTATCCTATTGGTAGTTCACCAAAAATAAAAGCTAAATATTTCATATCATCTGGTAGTAGCACAAATTAAAATTTCATTGATTTATCAATACCATCTACTACAACATTGCACGTATTTTTTTTAAATTTCAGTACTTTGCTCACCTATCATCTAGAAATACTTTCTTGCAGCTGAGCAGTCTTTTGCGCAGTTTGCTCCAAACAGCTGGAAGTTCTCGTCATGGCTTAAAAAGAATCTTTTTCCAATATTTAAAAAACTGACCAGCCAGGCTAGTGCTTGGTTATCCTTTCCAAAATAGTGACCCATCTCCTCCAGTAGCCACTTTAAAACTACCGTCTTCCTTCCCAAACTCAAATCTACAGTCAACCCTTTGCTTATCTACAAGAAAATAAAATTTTGCTATTCTAAGAAGAAGCTGGAGGAGATCCGTGTACTTCCTATCAACTTTATGTTCCTCCTCCATCCAAGAACACAGAGTTTCTCTCACATGATACAAAGTGTCAATGCTTATCTCATTCTCAATTCTCTTTTGAAGTTTTTCATAAGGAGAGACCAGGCATACTTACACCTTTCATGAATTCTGTGTGTGTTCTTCCTCTACATGTTGGATTCTGGTGGATTCCCAAAGATGTTTTTATACTACGATACTTAGCCTTGCTTTCAATGCCACGTTTATACAGTACGCTTACAGATCGAATAAAATTGATTTGAGTATCCTCAATGCTTTCGTCCTCCTTATTAACCTAGGAAATTGTTTTGTCATAACATTAGGAGATTTAGAAATTAATTTAGTAAGGTCTGCCAAAGGGACAGCATTTATAACTGAAATAAACCCTCATATGCTGGACACATGTTATCACCAGTAGCCCCATGAGTTTCCATAGCTGCTTTTTTTGTCTGCTGTTTTCTTCTTGCACTACTTTTAGGACCAAGTACTTTTCCCTGCTCATTCAGGGAAGTGGGAGACTGCTGATGTGCTTGAATGAGATCAGGAGAAAAATGGCCTTTTACGAAGGATTTTGGTTTACCATTTTTCTGCTGCAAAATTGATAAATTTCATTCAGAGTATAATAATATCATACTGTGATTACAGTATGATATTATTATACTCTGAATGAGAGTTTAAATAAAACTGCTTTTTTTAGTAAACAATATATAAAATACCCAATTATATATGCTAAATATATTTGTAAATATGAAAACGCATGCAATGCCAATACAGTTGGTCTTCTGATTGGTAATTTACTTTGAAATTATACGCCAGTTTTAATAGATATTATGAATAAAAAACTATTATTATAGTTGTAGCTATATTTTTAAAAATCAGAGAAAGTATTTAGGAAGGAAAATGGGAAACAATTTGTAAATTAAAATAAAATACATTTATTATTTTAAAAGGTAGTTGGAAAATAAATTTCTTATAAGATAAAAACAACACTGAAAAACATACTAAGCTAAACAGGACAAATTTTAAAAACGTTGATATTTCGGTTTAATTCAAACCATTCTCAAAACGACTAAATTCATACAACGCAGTGCGACTGATTATAAAGGCATACATGAGATAAGTTATTCTAAAGAAAACAAAGACTAAAACAATGCAAGCTCCTTAGCTGCTTTGATACCATTGTTTAGTTGCGGTTTACGAATTTTAATAAATAAGGACTCTAAAAAGCAAATCTCAGTGAAGTGTGGATTCATGGAAAGAATTCTTGTGTTGTTAATAATATTATGACGAAAATGCAAGTGAGGCTCAGAAACAGACGTTTTGTTAGAAAATGCGTTAGGTAAATTAAGTAGATCAAAAATATATCTGAACTTGTCACAGCTTGTGAGATGTTGATATATGGCTGAATTATGCTCAGTCGTCTGTTCATCAAGGCGAGTGATTAAACACCGTTCTGTTTTACCAACATATTCAGTGCTGCAACCTTGACATGTAAAACAATAGATAACATGGGACTTATGGTTCTTAGGTGTGGGGTCCTTTGTCAAACAAAAATTTGAAAATTTCGTAGTCTTATAATTAATTAAATAACATTAGGCTTAACATAACATTTCAACTTCCACAACAGTCCTTTAACTAAATTCTCACCCGTATGTCCAGCATACGGGATGTTGATCCAAACCACAGTTTCAGCCGGACTTTGTAACTTGTTTCGACGCTCTTTTTCCACTGCTGTTTTGCTAAAGCGTAACATAAGGGCATTAGCAACACGTTTTTACCTACTGATGCTGGAGTGGGTTTTGGATGAAGAAATGTGGAATGCTTGCCAGTACAACCATTGACTTTACAAAAGCTCGACTTTGGACATAAGCGGACAAAATGATTTGGAAAAAGGCAGTTCGCTCAAAGTTTTTTCGTGCGTATGAGCTCTTGGCGCTCTTTGATTGATTGCAATACTTATCGCAGCTTGAAAGCCAATGTTCCGCATTGCATAGTGTGCATTAAGGTTTTGCAACATTCTGCTCTTTCTGAGTAGAGAATCCTTCGGTGTTGTGTCTTGGTGTAGGTTTGGCTGTCACTGGCTTAGATCTGTCATTTATTACTTTGCCAAAGAACGGGGTGAGTTGGGGCTCGTGCCTTGGCTGTGACAAACGTTTTTATATCTTGCACAGTGACATCCTGACTTTCATTTTCGATTATCCGTTCCACATTATCTTGCCATTTTAGTCTCAGCCTGTTAGGTAAGTGGTCGACAATTTTCTTAAATTTGTTGGGGTTGTCTAACTTATTGAGATAGCCGATTTCAGTTGGATAGAAAATTGTCGCAAGGCAGCACCGTTGTCTGACTTGATTGGAGAGCCACCGAGCAGTTTTAACACGTGCGCAGTAGCGATGCGATAGTCTTTAAGAAGACGTTGAGCCTCTGTGTAGCCTTCTTCTTCTCGCATGGACAGGCAACTCCTAACAAGTTGATTACACTCTCCTATTGTAAATTGACATAGATAGTATAGGCGGGCGCTTGGGCTGCGAGTCTTCTGCTCCATCAACTGTCCAAATGCTCGTATAAAATCGCAGTAGTTGATGGGTCACTGCTGAAGACAGGTACTGTGGGTTGTGGCAGGGTTAAAGCCTTTACGCTCTGTTGCTGTTGGTTGTACCAACTGCTGTAAGGCATGATTTTGATTTTACTGAGTCTCCATTAACCTCTGGTTGGACTCGTTCAGTATAGAAGCTGACTGAGGAGTAGACCGTTTGGAAAGCCATTCAGGTCCATCAGGGTTGAGGGGTTGACTCTCAGGTAGCATGGATTTGCCTTGCTGGGGCTTGACCAATTTTAGAAGATTGCTGGATTTCGCACTGGAGGTAGAGGACCTACCTGCATGACAGCATTTACTTTCTTCTTCATAACTTTTCTCTTCAGCCTCAGCAGCAGAGATTTCAGCTTACATTGTAAGTGCCGCTGTCTTTTGTTCTAATTGAAGTTCCTGAATTTCAAGTTCTTGCATTGCCTTTAGCGCTTCTGCTTGTATGAGTAATTTCACCTTTTTTGCCACGCTAGCCGCGCTACTAGTTCCAGATAATATATTTCACTTTCTTTAATTTCTTCATCGGTTTTGAGATTATAATGATACGCTCCATGCGCCTGATTGAACTCTTTCAGAATTTTATTTAATTCTATGCCCCCATTTTCTATAACTTCGGAGCTTTCGTTCGCAGACAAAAGTTCATTGAGTTTATTTACAGATTTTGTAATCCTACCCTTCACATACCCACGGGCAGATTTCAATTGATCAGTCGCTTGTTCCTTTCCGGTCTCCATTATGAGTTGTTCATCTTAATCTCCGTTGAAATGTTTATCACTTTAGACTGATGAATGACAAACTTAATTTTGGTTCAACTGCGTGACGTGTAGGTCAACAGAAACACCCAAATTCTTCAAATTCCTTTTGACAAATGCAATTGAAATTGACCATAAGTCTGGCTGTGCGCCAGTGTCTGCAATTGCAGCTACATCTGTAGTGATGTCGGAGGTATGGGTTCAGCTGTTGTATTTACCCTGAGCTGATCTCTTGAATGAGAGGGTCATCGAGACTCTGGGGTGGTCCCCCATACGGGCTCGTTTCCACTCTCCCTTGCTGAAGATGTGATTGCATTAGTTCCTGAACTCATGCTATTGTTGGATGTAGTGCTTGCACTTGTATTAGACAGCATAAGCGTGCAGCCTTAAATGCATGAACAATATTATGGAATTGCATGCTGAATTTCTGTTGGTAAAAGCGGAAGCCTGGATTGATATATGCCTTTGTTTGAGCAACCAACCGGTTGTACATTGCCATATTTCTTTTAGCATGTTGGCGGGCTTTGGCCTCAGTGTTCGGATAAGTTTCAATAGCTATTGCATGGGCTAATTCTGACAAATGCTTATAGCAAGTAAATACTAAGGGACCATCCCCCTCAAGATAATAAGTTGCCTGAACAAAGTGCTTGCCAGCATCAATCATAGCAGCAAGCTCAATGTCTAAGTCTCTAGCAGTAACTGGATAATCAAAAATCTCCAAAAGACTTGCACGGCAAACAGGAGAAAGGTTATTGTTTTCCCTTAGAAAAGGCTCAACATCCCCAAAAAACTCCATGACCTGAGGACTTCCCATCTGCTCCACCATCTGGTTTTGGAATGAAGTCGCATTGCTGTGCCAGTTCTTGTTTTCCACAATAGCCTTGTTTTCCACAAAAGGCCAGTCATATTAGGTTTAAATGTAGTCTTCATCAGGACAACTTATATTCAACTGTTAAACCACAATATAGATATAGATATATGTGTACTAGAGAAAAGTGAAGAATAAATGCAAAAGCTGTCAATATGAAAATATTTTAAGCTTGTTCTGTAAACATGGCGGCTTAAGGTTCAACCAGAAAGAGAAGATACACATCTATCGAAGTTATAAAGACTTGTTATTTTTCACACAATGTTTTGTGTAGCTCCACATTAAATATTTTGCCAAACAATGTGTGCATGACAGCGTATTTAACATCAACCAAACAAGCTAGGATCTCAAATAAAATACATGTAAATACTTTGCTACCAGTCTGTTATTATATATAGTTAATGACTAACATCAATTAAGAAATACAGCTTCATATGGTTTTCCATCACCAGGCTAGATCGCTTCAGCATAGCCTCCATTCTCAAACTCTGTGTCATCATCAGGCAAGATTGGTCTGACATCGCTAATGGGCACCACTGCGTCAAGCCTGCCTTCGCCCTCAAATAGGACCACTGCCCACTTATATGTGTTCAGAAATTGCAATATTTACGGAAAATTGAAATATATATTCAGGAAGTCACTTATCTTCATCAAATAGGATTG
Organism: Zoanthus sociatus; assembly: GCA_025331085.2. NCBI lineage: Eukaryota > Metazoa > Cnidaria > Anthozoa > Zoantharia > Zoanthidae > Zoanthus > Zoanthus sociatus. Next base: position 15,427 of record JAOBAY020069390.1, on the reverse strand, counting down.
TCATTCCCTGGGGCATCTGTTTCAGCTAGATTGTTGATATTGGACTGCTGCTTTTAGGCAGAGTCATTCTTCCTTTTCTTTGCTTTGACTTGGACTCTCAGAAACACGTTTGGGACAAGCTGGGATTCACTGTAGTTGCTTGTTCTTCTGGTAATGGTCTTGATGATGTTAAAGTTTCTTTCTTCTTCTTCAGCATATGCTGACCTCCCAGACACAATCCTCAGCATACCCCCACCATGTGCTACCAGGTCGTGAAAGTACACTCCAGCCATTTTCCTTGTTAGTTTCTTCATTTTGTCAGCCTTAATCAACTGCTTTAGCAGGATTGCATGATACCATGCCTAGTTGTAGTAATTTAAAACCAATTGCGGAGATCCTTTTTCATCTGAGGTGTAAAGGATTCTCTGCAGCTCAGTGAGTCTCTGATGCCTCCATTGATTTGTCAGTCAACAGCTTTTTTGTTTTTAGTGTTTTTTTGTAATCACATCCACGCTTGGTGTCTTTTGTTCCCATACATGATGCAATGCTTTCCTGCATGGCTTGTTTTTCTTTAGTGCTGAGATGGTGAGGCAGCTCTAAAAAAAGGTTCTCAATGTGATGGCCAACATCATGTAGGGGCTCAACGGGACGGATTTCATAATTTTCTAGATGGAGCTCATTCAGAGGTGCTTTGGGGTTACAGACAAAAAGAGCAGCCAAACGCTGAATCCCATGCATCTCTTCATTGAGTAGTTGTTGAAAATCTTGCTTTGTTTTACCATCGTAAATTCCTCCAGCTGCCAGCTCTTGTTCCAAGTCTGGTTGGGACAGCCCTGCAAGGGGCTTTGTCTTTCCCTTTAGAGTTTTCCTTCAACAAACTGTGGCATGCTTCATTACAATATCTACCCTCCCTTGGATGGTATATCTCGCTGTAAACAATTTGCTCATCCTCAGAGCTGCGGCACCTTGCTAGGAAGTGAAGGTGGGGGTTTTCTACAACAGCCACGACATCAACTGTCATTTCTGCCTTTGTTTTGTTCGTTCCAGTTTCTTGAGTTTCGGTTGTCTAAGTTCTTCTTCTGTACTCATTCAGCTCTGCCATTCGTTGAACAAGTTGTTCACGTGTCAGGTTGTCATAGTGGCTGTCTGGATAGTCTCGCATATACTGATTGTAATCTTGTAGTCTTACTACGAATTTCTTCCAGTGAGGTTTTCCTTCCTTCAGTAGTGAACTCTTTTTTTATAGTTTCCAACTCCTTGGTCATGATCATCTTCTCATACTGTTAAACAAAATCCATATTATTAAAAAAGAATCTATTCATTGTTAGCTAAGGTGTATCAAGTGTACACGACTGTCTAGTTCTTAAACATTAGTAATATATATCAATAGTTTGTTGCCCAGCTTCGAAGGCAGAATTAGCAGAAACAGTCTTTTAAATTAAAGATTTTAAATTAAGTAAATTCCCAATAATGCTTCACAAAGTTTTGCTGAATTAATCAAACAAATGTTTCAGATGAGTTATGGTTAGGATTGCAAAGAAGTTAGAGTTAAGGTTTCCAGTGACTATATCATCATTTTCATTGACAACTAGGTTTTTGTATTACTGACATTGTTATATGCAGAGAATTAGAAAAAGCAAAAGTCTGTTTATCGAGGTCAGCAACATTTTAGCCCCAAACATTCTGAGGGATTTGGATGGAATTAGAATACCAAATAAAATAAAAAATAAATAAAAATAAATACTTAATGACAACTCCCCAAAGGGGTTTTTGAGTGTCATATTAAAATTTCCCACTCTTCCAGTTAAGAATCCCAACGAGTCTTCCGCATTCAAATCCCCTACTCTGACCACTGAGCCACGCTACCTCCACAAATATCCATGTTTTATCCATGTTTTACCTCCCAAATGCACTTTGTGCATACAATTTACAAAATTTGTCTGGGGAGAATATCCCCAACCTTCATATGTGGTCAACCTTCTGGGTCTTGCCATATATTTCCCTATATTTTGTACTCCCAACCTGCGGACTAAAATGCTCTCCATGTCCCAGATTTTAGGTTCTAACAAGTGGACATACCTTTCTTGGTACAATCCTTTCTCCCAACAGTAAACTCTCTACTAGCAATTGAACCCTTGCCATCTTTTTCACTTCCTCCATTGATGGATCCGTAGGAAATCCTCCTCCCCCATTAAGGCGTCTGTTTTTCCTTTTAATCCTAAGCAATCCTGCACTAGACCTTTCTTTCTGAACCGGTCGACATCCACACCTTTCTTCCTCATTTTTGACTTTTTCACCACGCTTGTTGGTTATGTTCTATTTTCTTGCAAGTTCTGTCCAGTTAATTGTTTCATCATTACTCTTGGCATTGACTTCAGCATTGAGGGCTTCTTCATCCCATGAGATGTTGTGTAGGTTCCCAATGTGGTTCTTTGGTGTCTTTTTGGTATTAGACTCTGACTCTTTTTGCAGATTCCATTGGCTGAAGGCTCCTTGAAGCTTGAATGCACCTTCATTCCCTCAAGGATTGGCCTCCACCATAGCATCTTGAATTAGAAGTATTTGTTATTTTGAGATACCTTAAATCTTGAAAACAAAACTAGTGCACTTTATCTCAAAAAGATTTCAAGACAGAACAGGCTTCTTTCTAAAGCATTGATATGGACAGCAAAAAAAATTTCAGCTGTCGTCTTACTTGACATGTCAAAGGCATTTGATAATATCTGACACGACATTCTCCTTTCAAAATTATATAAAGTAGGTATCTCAAATAATGCGATTTCATGTTTTGAGAGCTACTTGTCCAGTCGAAAACAAGTAAGGATTGGGAATACTATGTCTAAAATTTGTCATCTCGATTATGGCGTACCTCAAGGAACTATCCTTTCACCTGTACTTTTTACTCTTTACGTCAATGATGTCCTAACTTTACCTAAACGTGAAGAAATGGGCTATGAAGACTATACGAACTTTTCCTCGCATTACCATCTAAACAATTCAGTGAAATAATACCAGCTGATCTTAACAATGATCTTAGGGATATAGCAAAGTGATGCAAAAGTTCCATTGACTAAAGAACCTAACAAAAAAAATTCGAAATTTGTAAAGTTTTCAGTATGCAAATTAAAGCGAGCTGTCAACTTCCAGGGCTTGACACTAACAGTAGCCAACTAGCCACAGACTAGTAAAAATTCAGTTTTGGCTAGTAGATTTTCTATTTACACTAGCCACTTTGGCTAGTAAACAAACTAAAAGCTTTTGTCTTTATCAAGGAAGACATCTCAGAATTTCAACAAATGGCTAGCAAAAGAAAATGTGTGGCTAGTAGCATCAAAATTGAAGCTTGCCATTAGACTAGTAAGTTGAAAAGTTAGTGTCGAGCCCTGATCATCAATTACAAAATTTGATCATTTTAATTTGAATGGCCATTCATTGGTATTGCTAAAGTTGTTTTTTTTTCTGTTAATAGCAATTTTGTTCTGTTTTCCTCCCAGGTGAACTATGTTGACTTCGGCAACTCGGAAGCCGTTAATTTGGAGGCACTGCGACTGGAGACACCCTTCATGCACATCCCACAGCAGTGTTTGCAGCTGGTGCTGCATGGCATTGAACCGGTATATGGCTTAACTTTATCTTCCCATCCCTGCTTTGTGGTATACTAGGGTTCACACGGTCACGAAAAGTCATGGAATTTGAAAATGCATTTTCCAGGCCTGGAAAAGTTATGAAATTTTGGGAAAATGGCCAAGGTCGTGGAAGAGTCATGGAATTTTGTTTTTCCATCAGCTATGGTTTTTTGTGAATAAACGTTTTATATAACTGAGTGCAAATATGCCAAGAAAGTGCTGTTGTCACATGCACGTTGTATTATGCTCCACATAGATGAAGTATCAAACAATTAACTATGCGATGAATTTGCACTACATTAGCAAATTTGAGGTTTTTGCTCTATGTTCAATCACGTTACACTGTTTTTCATTGTTCAGAAGGTGTCATTCACATTGAAAGTTGGATTAAAGTGCGAGTAGGTTGTTGTAATGGAGCGGGTTCCTTGATTTCTTGATATTTCTGGGTCATGGGAAATGGCATTTTGTCATGAGAAAATCATGGAAAAGTCACTGAATTTTATTCTTCATTCTCAGTGTGAACCCTGTTTCCCCATATACCTACCTCCCCCCTCCCCTTAATACTTTGATATACTCTCCTACCCATCTCCAAATGTAAACGTTAAGGTACCCGAACCTTGGCATTAATCCTAACCTTCTCTGATTGTAAATCTAATTCTTACCTTAACTCCAATCATTACCTCTTCTTATCCTGAAGCTAGACTGACTGAAACGTTGATACTAACAATAACCTTCCTTAAACCTAACACTAAACCCTCCCCCAACCTTGAGTGTGAAACTCGAGTCGTGTATGGGTAGCTTAAAAGGACAGTGACTCAGAATTTTTTCTGAGCATTCAACTCGAGGAACACTTTCTTTCTAACTTTCTTTCTAACAATGGAGTTGCATACTTCGATACATTATCATTTGAGGAATAGAATCATATAGTAAATGACTATCAGACATATCTAGCGAGCAGATGCGAGACGTATGTCCAGCGGGAATGTACAAGAAATTAACCAGTGACCTGCCTCCCCATGTGTCTTTGTAGCTCAGTGGGTAGAGCATCTGACCGCTAATCAGAAGGTTGCGGGTTTGTTTCCCATCAATGACTCAGAATATTTTCTGAGCATTCAACTCGAGGAACACTTTCTTTCTAACTTTACAACTGAGTTGCGTACTTCGATACATTAGCTTGAAAGGACTCAGGATTGTACCAAATATATGTGGTTTGTCTTTATACTGGACTCCATAAAGCTACATTGCCTACAAATTAAATTGAAATAATTAACTTTGGGATAAAAACGTCAATGACAATTCGTAATTCGTGGCCATAATCAGTATTATTGTGAATGTTTTTCTTTTCCTTTGCCCAAATCAAGAACACACCGGATGGTCAGTGGCCAACAGAGGGTCTAAATCTGCTGAACCAGCTGATTGTGGGCACAGAATGTGTTGCTACCATTGAGGTAAAGTAAATTTTCAGCTTTGGCAGTGTTTGCCGTTTGAAAATCCTTGGTGAGTGAAAAGAAGCTCACCTAAGAGAACTGAGGTGAGCGATTTTTCCCTGTGTTAGCGTCCATTATTAATATTTTAGCCAAAACAATGTTTTCACACCAACTAAACTTAACAATTTTCTTTTTAAACCCGACAAATAATAAAACCTTTATTTAAATTTAGATTGGAGATAACAATAATGCGAGCAGTAAATAACAGAGACCGTACGATATCTTAGATATGGCAAACATGATTATGCTTGTTGTATGACGTTCTTGACAATGCTGCTTTGTATGAGAAGTTTTTTGATTCTGAAAAGATGAAACACATGTAGAACATGTGCTTTCTATTCTTTGATGAGGAGAGTGATTTTTTACAAGCAGGTGATCTTTATCGCTCTTCTCAGAGTGACTTTGTGTGAGTGATGGTGAATTAGAGGGATCGCTCGCCTTAAACAGCAAGCACTGCTTTGGTTAGCTCTTGAAAGGGCCCGAGAAGCTGCTAAAGATGAACTGGTTAGGATATCTGAATATGAATACCAATGAAATACATACCTATTTATCTCTATTTCGAAAACTTGTTCTTTACATACACAAAAAGCATTTTAGGTTATACCTTCAGCACACTATTTTCCTCAATGATTTTATAATTTGGCTATTACATAGAATTAGAAAGTAACAAAAATCTCTATTAGTCTATTTATACGACATTCTATGGCATCCTGCATGCACCCAACTCTCTCTTTCGTTGAAATATTGTGTTAGTGTCTACTAACTCATACGTGTATCGAATTAGGAAGAATAAGATATTAATAAAAGAAAAGAGTCCAGAATCGCTTTTGCAAAACAACAAAAATAATAAATACTTTAACGTCAATTGCCTTTTCTTCCTAGCCAAAGGTAAATGTTTAGTCACTCGACAGTTAAGATCTTGATGTGAAAGTCATGTGCATATCTGAAGATTATGGCTTGGAAGAAATTCCTGTTGTTTAATTTTTAGGGAACAGATTTTACAGGGAGAGGGGGGGGGGGGGAAGCTCTCAACGAACAGAGTACTTATTATTCAATAGCTGCTATTTAAACTATGAATATTAGGGACCTTAAGATCGAGAACGGAAGAAATGACGATGGCAGTTGTGAAAATAATTATTTCTCGTCTATATTTTGCATTTTAAATCAGCGATTTTTTTTAGTTGCGACTTTGCTTGAGATTTACGAATAGTAGAAGGTAAAAGGTTTAGCCTCGAAGGCAAACAAAGGTTGTCAAATTTTGTTCTTTGACGTTCACGTTGTTCACAGAACCCAAAAAGTGAGCTTTCCGCGGTGTATCAGTGAAGACAACGGCGAGCAAGAAGCCAGCTCGCCACATTCCAGCATGCAACTATTGTATTCGTTAATTAAGGCTATTGTTCTTTGCCGTTCACGTCGTCGTTGCCGTTCTCGATCTTAAGGTCTCTATTATCTTTTGATTCCTAGTTTTAGAGCATCCGAGAAGCCCAATGTCAGTTTACATCAAACCCTTGTGTCACTTGGTACTAATTTTTGGCTTTCAAAGTGTAATTTTTCTTTATTGGCCATTAGTTAGCTTTTGTTGAAATGCACCGTGTTTTGCACTTGATAGAGTGAGCGGATTCCTGGGTGCCCTTTTCTTGTTGTCAAACTTGCTCTACCTAATGGTATGGATGTTTCATCACTGATACTGTCTAAAGGTATTGGTCGACAGTGCTCGCCTAAAAAGCCTTCTGAGGATAGCAGAAAAAATAAAAAGGAGAGGACAGCAAAAACAGAAAAAAAACCTTTAGATCTAAAGTATGTGATATTTTAAAGCTATTTTTTCTATACATCTTTCAATGTTATTGAAGTTGTTGAAGGTTGGAATAGTGGTGATTATGATAAATATTTAATGATTATGATGATGACGGTGATAATTGCAATGACGATGGTAGTGCTAAAGATGATGATGATAAAGATGATGATTGTAATGATCGAGGACTATGATGGTGGAAAAGAAAAGTGATAAAATGATGATGGCTGATGGAGACGATGATGACGATGATTGCGATGATGATGTTGATTGTAATGATGGAAATAATGATTGTAAAAATAACGATGACTGATGTAGATGATAATAAATCCTTATTATGTTGATTAAAAAAAGTTACAGATAACGATGATGATGACAAGAATAAATTATGTTGACAACCACTGTGATAGTGGAAATGACGATTGGAAAAGAGCGATGATTGCTGTGGAGCTATGTTGCCCAGCTTTGTGTGAAAAGTAAAGTTTAATTTCAGAATCTGAAAAGGTCAAACCCGTCGTTAAAATACCTTTTCTTTAAAACCCGGAAGATATTCAATATTGTTTTAAAGTATTCACTAGCCTGTGTAGCAGCTCGTGGGGGACTGGGGCTCACGCTCTTGAAAAGCCCAAGCCCCAGTCCCCCAAGAGCCACCACTCAAGTTAAGTATTCAAATTTTGTGAGTACAATTGATCGATGCCCACTTTTATAAAGTGACAATCTATGAAATCTGATAATACTATCTAGAAACAAAAATGTGCAAGGATCCCTTGATATATGGAATGAAAAAAAAGAAAGGAAAATATAAGTACAAGGCTAAAAGTATTTTTTAGCTTACTTCCACCCATCAGTTGCACTTCACTAAAAATGATCTTCGTTGCTTTCAAGGAGTCAGGCCAAGGCTATAACGACTCGAGAGGTAAAGAACATGTTGTCGCACACACATTTACCTGGGGAGGGTGTCGAGTTTGATGTAACGATCACACAGATAGACCAGCCCAACTTTGTGTACATACAGCGAGTACCTCCTCTAGGGGATGAAGATGGACTCGCGCTGGACGATGACCCAACCTTAGACGTGGCAGCAGCCGAATTATATCAGTTGGAGTTGATGGCTCAGAGGATAAACCAACCGGATTATTTTAAGAACCTGTTGCCGCTTACAACGGCGTGGATAGGCAAGTTTGACTGCTGTTCTTCGGCAGATATGTAAATTTAATATCTAAAACCAGAAATTTCATTGAATACTTAATAATAACATGTTATTAATACTCTCAGAAGACTACTACTACTACCGCTGCTGCTGCTGCTGCTACTACTACTACTACCACTACTACTACCACTATTACTATTACTACTACTAATAATTTACGTCGGGCAACCATTCTTTAACCAAATGTGTTGCTTACTACATATACAAATGTTTCTCAAAACGAAGAAATGAAAATAATAGAATAGTCACCACTAGTGCTACACATTAGTTAACTTTGTAACACTAGGTAGTGTTAAGAAACCCACCAGTGGGAGAGTATTGCTTGTTCCTCCCATTGATACAGTCAATCCCCGAAAAAAATAAGTGAAACACCCCCCAAGACATTGTTAGTTAATGTCTGCAGCAACTGTTCAGTTTTTAGCATTGCTGTACCAAACAACCTTGAAAAGGGGAACAGGAAGCTAAAGTCTTTAACTATTTTTGTCATGGGATGCAGGTCGAAAAAAACTGGAGCAAACAGTTGAACTTTCTCTTGCTGGGTTGAGGGAGAGCTAAGGGCCATTGCTTCAGATGATGACGGCAATAAACAAATAATTTCTGACTTCTTTGTCTTTGACTGTGATGCATGGCCTTCTACAATGCAAGCTCTTGAAGATTCTTGTCAAAATAACTATCATACGTTAGTAAACTGGTTTCAATCACCACTTACCTTGTCAGGATGTACTCTGTTTTTGGCCATTTTGTCGCAGCGGTTGTCCATGAAAAATCATGTTCATAACCAGTTCATGGACAAATACAACGATCGGTGGGCCATCTTGCTAACCAAAGCTCCCGACCAGGATGATCTAAGGGATGTCCTCCTTTTAGTTGAGATTCTTCTGGCTCTCTGACTTTTTCGAATACCAAGAATTAAATAAAACGTTCCCATTGCACTTCTTTCACCTCGCAGGTCACAGAAGATTTAATATGACAGTAGAACATCCTTTTCTCAAAGAGCTTGATTTTACTCCAGCGTTAGCCGAATGGTTTGCACATTCGAAGAAACCTAGACGATTGTTTACAAGTAAAATTAGAGTTCTTTTCTCAGGCTTAAGTTGTGTAAATCCGAGTGGTGTCAGTCTAGTTGGAAATCTATATGTCAGTATTAGTTTTCATTATCGACGTCAAAATTGGTTTACGAGGGCAGGGACGCCAACGATGACTGCTCAGAAAACAATATCTCTGGTTTGCCCATTACTTTTTTGTGTGGGACATAGGACTTTGTTTTAAATTGTTAGTAGAAATAAAAGGATTAAATGTTTCTACATGAAGCAAAACAAAAACGTTCCCACGTCCTCTTCAAAATGAGAACTTATACAACTTTATGCAGTTGCTCAGCTGGATGCATTTCAAAGTGCAGTTATTGTATTTATTATTGTTCTTTTCCGTAATTTTTGTGAATAAATCAAAGTGATTTAAACATGCAATATCAATACAAAGCTTTATTTTAATTCAATTTATTTTTGCAACTAATTAAATAAAAGTGAGAAAAATAGACAAATACAACATTTTTTAACTGATCAAATTTTCAATTTTTTGTGTTTAAGCTAAATGGGTCAGAAATAATACGCTTAACTTAAACAAAATCAAAAGTTTGAAACCAACCCAAAGAGTTAGTACCAGAAAACAGCAGTTGCAGTGGACGGTAACATTGATGACGGCAACTGGAAAAAATGTCTCGATGTGGGACTAATTTCCATATGTGCCAGCCGTCCAACCTACATAGATTGCACGTGGTGTCTCAAAAACGTGAGTGTGTTTTCATGTTTTTCTTTCCAAGATCAGTTTTTATGCAAAAAAATACTTTACACTGTGCAAAATGTCTTTATGTGTATGGAAATGATAGTGAAGAGGCTTCAATCAACTCTTTAGCTGCACGATTCCAAGGTTCCTCCCACCTTCTTTGCTACATTACCTGCAAGAATATTCAACAAAAAATTAAGCTAATTGATTTATCAGAGGACCTAGCAAAGGATATTTCTTCTGGTGTGTTTGGAATGGGTGGCTTGGTTTGGTCTGGTTCAGCTGTAGATCGTGAGCAACAGAATGGGATGACCTGGAACAACGTGAGCGAAAAGGAGACCTACAGTTCTCTTCTTGTATTTCCTGTGAAACATGAAAGGAGGACCTGAAATCGAAGATGTGCAAATTTGAAGTGAAAGCCTTGGGAGTAGGCAGTAGCTCTTATACTCAGAATATTCCAGAAGCTGTCAATAACCTTATTAAGGACTGGGACAATTTAAGCCCCAGGGGAAATGGACAAGGTTATTCTTGCTCTTTATGAGCTAGTACAGAACTTCAATGATGAGTAGGATTTAGCTTGGTTTGGCTTGTCAGAAAAGTGGCGTGTCCGATAATAATTTCAGTTGAAATAAAGAAAATGGCTTTCGAGACAAATGGCAAGAAGCTGATACTTCTGCTGATGTCACCAAGTGTGCAAAAATTGTAATACAAGTCTACTTCAAAGAAACAGGCGAGGAAATTCTTCTAAGTGTATTGACAGTTTTCGTCACAACAGGAAAAATTCAAAACCAGGAAACTTTTTGTTTTTTGTTCACATTATGAGAAACAAGAACTGCCTTTGCTTTGATCACTTATTGACAAAAGCGGCGCTATGAATGACAAGCTACAAGAGCAAGTTCAAGTACTGATGAGTTACAAAGTGACATTGATTCAATTAGAAAGTCATTCTTAACTTTAAGAGAACAAAAAAAAAACAATTTGACAAAACAACTGAAAAAAAAATGGCTATTAAGAATCATTTTTTGAAACAAGGACACAAATCCGAAGTAAATAATTTGAGACTTGCAAACGTATATCAATGTAAGTTCGCACTAGTATGTTTTTCTGATAATTATTTAAAAGACTTAGTTATGTCAATTTTTAACAAAATGACTTGGATACTTCAGATAATGAATCCGATTCTGAAGTTATTACTGTATCATTTGGCGAGGAGCGCTTGAATGAAAAGATTAAACAACGTTAATCTTTTCAACAACAAATGAATGAAGAGCTTCTATAAATCAAGTCTGACAATATTAAATAGCTAACAGAGAACGAAAAGCTAAAACAAGAAAACATTCATATCACACAGCAGGCGCAAGCTTACCAACACAGTGATGAAGATGCCACACCACATCTGGAAGCGGAACAGAGATTAACACCGCAACCGAATAAAGTTAAAGAAAATATGCGCAACATTTTAGACATAGTTCATGAACCAAAAATTGAACACTATTACTTATGTGTGATTCAAATGGAAAATACTTTCGCATGAATAAACTTGTTCCAAACACGTCACCTACTTTAAAACCCCAACAATTAAATCAGCATTTGATTTAGTAAATAACACTAATCCAACTCAAAGCCCATCAATGCTTTTGTTCCACACCGGAAAAAATGATCTGGAGAGAAACGACACCAGTTCAGTTCAAGAAAACATCAACAAATTAATAACCTCCCAAAAAAAATTTCCAAACTCCAAAATTTTATTCTCATCACTATTACCGCAAGATGACAATTGAATAAGATAAATGGAGTGAACTCCTCAATAAAAGAAAACACTGCAGAGCTGAGAAATGTACAAGTCATTGACCACGACAATGTACACAACGCTAAAGAAACGATGCTACACCACAAAAAAAATTTAAACTGTAATGGTGTTTTTATTGTTTCTTAACACGTACGATATACAAAGGCACTCTCATAAGTAATCAAAATTGGTCATTACGTGAATCGTCTTCACCACAACATCCATCAATAGGGAGTAAAACCAATCATGCAACTTCAACCAGTGAAACATTAAAATGAGCGATACATCAAAAGCCCCGTCAACACCTGTCTGCAAAAATCTTACAACCTCAACACCCTGCTATACCCAGTCAAGTTCCAACTCAGTACTTTCCTACCAACCTCTTTAACAACAATACATTAGAACGTTCAGTTTAAAACTTTCCAGTTGCATTGACATAACAGCAGCACAACTGGGCTTTATTAAAAGTTCGTTTTACAGCAGTGGAGTATATACATGTATTTATTATCTATATATAAAAGTAATATATACATACATACATATGTTATCTTTTTTTTCATTTCTGTTTTTTCATTTTTTTAATTCTATTTATTTTTTAAAGTGTCAACAACCTCACTCTAAATTCCTTAGAGAGACTAGTTAGGTGCTAGGAGACTTGGTCTCCAAACTAGGTGATTCCCAAAAAATCTGCAGTCTATCAGATCTGATATAGACAGCTTTTGGTGGCCTGATGCTCACCTTTGCCCCTAACCGTGCATTAGTTTTAGCTTCTTCCCTCAACACTTCATTCTTATCAAGAAATTCCTCACGAAGCTGCTTTCGTTTTGCACTATGCATTCCTATAGGGTAGTGGTCTTTCGCAACTGTTGTCATCTTCCGTTTCCTGTATCTTCCTTTTGGCATTTTATCTCCTAAACAAACCTGAACCTGGGCAAAATCAAACAGAAACACTAAATAAAATTATAATATGTAAAATATTATGCCAGTTGCAAGAAGGCAAGCAAGGGTTTTATTTGAAGGTAGGATGATTACCGGTAACCACCTACTCTGACTGCAGTACCCATTTCACTCCACTTTTACACCAAATGAGGTTTTAAGTAAACTACCATAACACAAAATCAAAGGCCACGGCCCACTTGCTCTAGCATTAAAACACCCCTACTTCAAAACTGAACAAGGCTCTAGAGGAAAACTTTCTACAATTTCCACAGATCCTACATTACCAAGGTGTCATAGCAGAAGTTCATATATAAACGAATGAACTTTCAGGAATATCTCATGACTTCATTATACACAAAAATTGCACATGCATGACACTAAGAACAGCCATTTCAGCATGCTTTGAGTTTTACAAGAATATTCATGGAAGGCTGGTTCACTGTTTTGTGGATGAGTTGCAGATATATAAATAATAAAATTACCTTTTTACAGAGGTGTACATCAGCTATTAGCACTTGGCTTGATCGATTTTCTGATGATGTCTTTGCTGTTATTGCAGACCCTTGTAATTAGTAATTTGTAGTTTTGGCCTTTTTGTTCCACAAAACCACTAAATGTGACAGAATATGGAGGGTTGTGTTAAATGATATTTGAAGCTATTATCTCTTCCAAGGCTCTTGAAATTTGCAGGAGTTGGTGCATGTCCAATTTCCATAGAATTTTGGCACTTCTGATGACTGTTTATGAAAGATCTAGATAAAATATAAACTAATTGCTATAGTATACGATTCATGAAAACCATGTTATACATAATAGTTTCACTGCAAAAGACTTCAAAGTCACATTCCAAATAAATCTGCGAACAAAGCGAGCCTATAGCTAAGATGTGAAGCGGCAAGAAATCACGATAAAAGACTTTTAGAAAGTCTAAGCTTGAAAGGTGGATCTCTGTTTGTCGTAAGCTCTTACATCTTCCGACTATTTTGCTTGGAAAAGAATTTAGTTTATTTCTAACTTATTCAAACTATAAATCATATAATTCATGACCAAAATTTACAAAACTGTTAATCCCGATACTTTTGATAGAATAATTAAACGATCCTTTCGCGCGGTTACATTTTTCTCAGGCTCTGTTAAAGATTGTTGGGAGCCATTCACACACAAAGCTAAGAACTTATCGAGGTACAACTTTGCCGTTTTAAAAGTTTAAAAAAACATTTTCATCATTATATTTTTCCAGTTTGATTCGGTGACACATGGTAACGATTGCCGCTTTGTATGTGCGGTACTGGATTCGAAAACGCGGTCAAAATATGACATTTCTTACCAAAACTTGACAATATCTTTGCCAACCCGCCATCTTGATCTCCATGTGGCCAAGACCTTTTGATCCATCCCATAATAAGCTTTGATTACTATATTAGGACCAATTTTTTAGAACAATCATCGTCACGCACTCATATCACGCAACCCTAGAAACGGCCGCAATCTTGTACACAAACCGCTGACAAGGTGAAATGAAAATTCTACCACGCGCTGGCTCACCGTGTGTATCTTTGCGCATTCAATACAAAATCTTGAGTTGACAGCTATGTTGGTGAAACTATCAAATGAAACTCGCAAAATAACTGATTTCTGAATTCCATAATATATACTATTAAATTTACTCGCAATTCTGCATTTGTGTACACATAAAGACATGTAAAATACACATACGACATAAATTGTGACTTGTAATGCATGATTCTACGTACAATGTCGTTGGACAAAGAAAAGGCGCAACTCAAGAAAACTTTCACAAATTTGTATGTTACTAAACTCCAGCGTACATAGTCCTCAGGTGATTATTAATTATTTTTCTTAGTTTAGAGTAACTTATCGTAATTTCTTTAGGCAGTGTGCGCTTTTGATTGCTGAGTAACTGATGATTACAGTAATGTATACTGTAGTTGTAACTAAAATAATTTCAAATTCGTGCTCGCTTTGGAAAAACGGTTGAACAATATAATTCAAAAATTTTCATGCATCAACCCCAGAAATTTGGAAATTACTTGAACTTTATTTACCAGGAATTTTCTGTTGTCCATTAAGTACTATAAAAATAAAAACCGTATGGGGATGCAAAATTGCTTTAGAACAAAATTTCAGTGTAACGTGTCCGAGATCCGCACTCGTCTGAGTTTGAATGACAACTGAACTTGGTCAGCCTTTTATACCAAAGGTCCCTGTATAAAGTCACTGTATCGCTTATTTTTTTATCTTAAAGATAATATCTTTATCATTAGTAATACTAAAGTTCACATATTAAACAGTTTTTTGCGGTTCTTGTTATGTATTTGAGTTTTGAAACGTACAAATAAGACAGTTTTGGGACAGCTGTCGTTTTATGACCGAGCCGTTAATTCCATTATGAAGTTCTGGTGTGATGACGTAGGAAATGGTACTTGTTCAGCTTCTGGTTGATTATTAACACTGTCAACACAATCAATTTATTTATTTTGTTTATGGTTTAAAACACAGCGAAAAACAGAGAAACCAGTTTGAAGTATTTCGTTTGTCACAACATTTCTTGTTGACACTAGTTAATGACATTGAAGGACATAATAAATTACTGCTGCTACGTCACAAGTACCAGTCCCCTGCTGCTAGGTCAAAATATTTAACTTCAAACTTTTTTGATTTTAAAAAGAGCATATTTAGGTGTTGAAGTTTTCTTTGGTTATTCCAATTCTGAGTTCATAAATGGCAATAGTTTTCATCTTAAAGATTAAAAAAATGTGATATAGGGACTTTAACAATAGCCATCCTCAAGATCAAAATAAT
>JAOBAY020069380.1:0-11923 GCA_025331085.2 Zoanthus sociatus | reverse complement strand
AAAAAAAAAGTCAATGCGCTGGCAAAAATCAGTGCGCGCGCTGATGATAAACCGGGAATTTTTTTTAAGTGGCCTTACAAACCTTTAAAGCGGTTACGATTACCAAATGGAAGAGAAAGCAGTAAAAGATAATTACAGATCTCAAAAACACTGCAATACTTTTTAATGACATGTTTCAAGGTGACTAACATGTTCGTCATTTAATAGAACAATTAAGAAAAACTTTAATTTATTCTAGAAATGCGTACATAATTAACATATTAACATAAGGCACACAAAGCGTAAATAAAATACATGTTTAATTAATATATTTTACTTAAAATTTGAAATTGGGCTTATAATTGCAAGATTTACGGCATAGAGGCGAGCTTTCCAAATGCTTATAAATGTTGGTTGCGATAACAGTTTCCATATGGCTTGCTGAGTATACGGAGTGTCGGATTCCTGGACTGCGAAGCCCGGAGTGTTGAAAATCTCGGAAATGTTGAATAAACAATAAATAAACTACAAAATGAAAACATTCAAATACAATAAATTACTTATTTCTATTTGTAATATTTTTCATTTCGTAATTTTTACGAACAGATAAAAAAGTATACACCTGAAGAATGCTGGTAATGGTCAGCCCAAATATTATGATAATTAAACAAAATTCCAACATATTGGTTTTGCTTCTTTAATGTTTTTAAAACTTTAATTTTCAATGCCAATTAGATCATTTATTGATTCAGCATCAGAATTTTCGTGGACGGTTAGTTGCATTTTTTCTTCGGAAAAGTAACGAACCGTAACTTGACAACAAAAATGCAGTGTTGAAAACCTTTTGCTACTTACACTCATTCATTTTATGTAATCATTTTTTTAAATCGTAATGTACACGAATAAATCGGCAATCAATTTTAAAGCTTTTTCTAACATATTACTTGGAGTATTAACAACGCAGGTTTTGGATAGTCGGTCAGGGGGATAGGGGTGATAGCATTTTTTGACATCGCTATGATTAGCTGCAGAACATTTTTTAAAAACCAAGTTGACAAAAAATACGGTTTTTTTGCATTCTATAATTGTGTTTTAAAAAAGATTAATGTCTCAAATTAAGAAAAATTGCAGTCATTTTACCTTACAAAAAATGTAAGTGTAATAAAAAAGTTCACTGTTAATTTTTTATTGGGGTACGTACTCATCCATGACCCTCTCCCCCTCCCCCCACGCATGGTTTCATTGGAATTATGAGGGTTACTAAAAAACCATAATCTTTTCATCAGCTATAAATGCGAAGGCGTTTTTGAAAAACCTCAGTCATGAAGTTGGCATAAAATTTGACTGATAAGTCATTTTATGTCGTAAATAAATTATGAATAGAAGTGCTCTATCGGGAACACTCCACATTTTTTCAACACTGCATATTTTCAACATTCTTCATTTTCAACACAACAACTCAACACATTTCAACACTCCTCTCTCCGGCGCTTCACAAATTCATGCAAATCTTTTCATATATAAATAGACAGCTTGCCTAAACCTAAACATTTTCCATTGTGAGCATTCGAATTTCCCGAATTATAACTCGATCGTCAACCATTGTCAACAGCCTGAACTTGCGAGTGCTTCCAACGATCTCAATCTTTCCTTCTCTAAGGATTTGCTTTCACAGTAACTCTTGTTAGCGAAGCCCTCACAAACCTATAGAATAGAAAAGAAAACAGCAACATTTGTAACCGGAGGTTTAGTGCGCTATCTAAAACATGTATCTCGATCTCAGTGTGCGTGTAAAATCTGATTAACGTACGGCCTAGCTAGAAAATAAAGTCTTGCGAGAATATTAAAAAACTTGCTTCCTGAATATAAAAAATTCTTAGTTTAACTATTTCCTTACTTGACGTTTTTGCAAATTTTAACATTTTCACACAAATTTTAATCGAAGGCATGTTGCTGCATGGATCTTGAATGTTAACGCTAGCAAAAACAAAACTGTTAAATTAGAACGAACGTAAATATCTGTGAGTGTGATTTATCAGATAGATATGATTCAGTTCTTCAACCCTCTAAAGAAGTTAAGAAATCTAGGAACAGAGCTTTAGATCGAAATTGATTGATTAAATTCTACCAAATATTCCCTATTTTGAAAACTTTAGCCTATATTTTTAAGGATTTTTTGAAAGCTTTAAATAAGATAGATCACCTTTTCCCTTTTTTCGCATTTCAAAGGTTCTGTTTGCTGTAGATGAGATGAGATACTGAAAAGATTTGATATTTTATATTAATTAGAGGTTCCAATTTTTCGTGCAACTACAACCACTCGTGGTAAATTTGGATAAATCTGTTAGTATTAGACAAATATCACTAGAGTAGAGTTTGCTTGCATTTTTATGTTCTGAGAAAATTTTAACTGATTTTAAAAAGTACACTACCAAGTTTAAGCTCTACAGTTATTATAGCAGAGTAGCAACTGGCTATGCAGTGCTGACGACCTGTACTTCCTTGGTAACTAGGTTGCGCATGCGTAGTTGCAGAGTATATATATAAGTACCAAGTGTAATCTTGTTCCCAGCGCCCGCGTTCCTTCTGGCCAGCGCCAAGAAGGAACTCAGGCTCTGGGAACGAGATTGTATCAAGTGAAGTTCCTAATCTAAAATAGTAAAATTTTATTTTTTTGAATAATTACCTTTTGTTTCGCTTCGCCAGCTGAGCTGCAATTTTACGAAGAAGGTTTAACCCCACTGGCCTTCTGGTTATTAACTTTTTCTTGCAGTTGTTCATGGGAGTGTTGTGCTTCAAACAACCTTCATATTGGCTTGCACTTAACGTGATACATATGGCAGCGATAAATGCAAATAAAAGCCACGTTTTAGCTACCATGACTGCAGATATAAGACACCAATAAAGACAAAGTGAATAAGTTTTTCGAAAAACTACCTATACTACTTATAAACTCAGCTAATTTGGCGGCAGATGACTGTCATTTAGTAAAAAATAAATGTTATATGGTTTTTATTTTATTACAAAGTTTAAGTTGATAAAACATTTATCTTTTTGACAGGGTTTCTTAGCTTTTCTATTTTTCTGTTTTCATGCATATTCAGGTTTCAGGTGATGATGATGATGACTATGATGGTGATGATGATGGTGACGGTGTTGATGATGATGGTGGTTATGGTGGTGATGACGATGATGATGATGGTGGTTATGGTGGTGATGATGGTGGTGATAATGATGGTGGTGATGATGATGATAACTTTGATAGTAGCTATAGTAACGTATAACGAGGAAAATAATCTGATCACGATAATGATGGTAATGATGATAGAGGTAAAGGAAATGATAATGATCATAGTGGCAATAGTAATAATGAAGATGACAACATGTTTGTTGATTTTTTGTATTACCTAATTAATGTCAAGTTTTGGAGGGAGTAAGGTCTCAAAACCCCAGAACAGACTCCTTGTGTAAAATTAATATCAGCGAATTCTTCATAAAGGAAGAACTTGAGCCATATTTACGGGAAGTACGACATAATCACGTGATTCCAAAACCCCAGTAATGTTTCAAAAATTATATAGATATGACTGTGCGTAATTTAAGAGGTAAAATTTTATTTCATCGGCCATGTTTTTAATACTCACAGTTTGCGATTCGAGAACGAATAGCTTTTAGTTTATTACATTTTGAATCCAAAAATGATTATCGACCTTCCAGGTTTAGTGATTGGCACAACTCTTGCGACAGTGTTTCTCTCTATGTACGTGGACATTGGGGTGGAGACAAAGCTGACGCCTTTGGATCACCGGTGGGTGGGGGCCTGGTGGCTAGGGTTCGCTGTCTTTGCCGGCGCAGCTGTATTCTGGAGTATCTGGACAGCAGGGTTCCCCAAGGAATTCCCAGGAACAAAATATCTTCGTTTAACCATGGAAAATGATCCCGACAAAGATTTGGTAAGCAAAATCCCGATAAAGATAACGTTTATTGACATTTTCCCTTACTGAACGTTTTTGAGTTCAAAAAAAAGAATTGTTTTTCATTTAGAAAAATTAATGTTCGTACAAAGGGTAAAAATGATCACACTCTCTCCGCAATGAAGAACGTAATGCTATCGCTGTAATTTTTGAAACCTTGAACTTTTAGTATATTACCTTGTTACATTTGCCCCGCAATCCGTGGCTTTCTGAACACATCCACAAATACTGTTTAAAAAATCTCTAGACCAATATTTTAGAAACTGTTAGTTTTTACTATAAAAACAGTTGCATACTGAGTACACTAGCAATGTGTGCGTGATGTTAAGGTTGTGCAATGAACGGGTAGGCAGTGTGCAGCAGACACATGGTTTGATTTATATCACAATGGTCAGTTGTTGGAGCACTGCAACACAGAGTTAATGTATTCAAAGCACCATACACCTGACTTACGCATCTACTCCATCAGCCACAAGGATTGCATCCACTTTGATAGCCAGTAGGATTGCATCCACTCCATTAGTCACTAGGATTGCATCCACTCCATTAGCCACTAGAATTGCATCCATTTTGATAGCCAGTAGGATTGCATTCACTCCATTAGCCACTAGAATTGCATCCACTCCATTAGCCAATTTGATTGGATGCACTCTATTAGCCACTAGGATTGCAAAAGAACTGATATTTCAATTAGCTATCGATTATCAAAAAATTTACTGATCTCGAAATATACCGCTGTACAGGATTTTGAATATCTATTGCTGACCGTTTTTTTTTTCAATCGTAACCATAAGTTGAGAATAAATATTAAATCAGAAATAAATCCTTTGACTTTTCAAATCATTTTAAGTTTCGTTGCTATGTTTCAGGTGGGTCTTCCTCCGGTGGGACTTTCAAAACTTTCAGAGGTCTGCAAGGCAACTCGTCATGTAGTCAAGTCATTGCCTCTTATTTGCATTACTCTGGCTGGGTGTTCGGAGTCGTTCTTACTGGTTGGAATAGGACACTTCATGCCAAAAATCCTTCACGTGCAATTCCAATTTCCTGTCAATGAAGCCGGAATGATCTTCGGGATTGTAGCCGGAGTTTCTGCAATCGGAGGAAACTTGATAGGTATGCTGCAGTATTCTTTTTTTATTCAATTGTTTTTGCTTCAGTGTACAAAACCTGATGTCCCTTGATAAGCTTTGAAATAGACGAAAATATTTGACGGGTAATTTGTATAAATAAGAAGAAAGGATACAAAAGTATTTCACCATTAATACTTCGACTGACCGCCAGCTGTCGGCACCGCAGTTTTCTCTTTCGTAAACCATCGTTGTCATTTGAAACTGTCGATGCCATACCGTAAAACAGTCAATACCATCGGCTGTCATTGATGTCATCGACTGTTTCAATTGACATCGAGTGTTTCAAATAGCATCGACTCTTTCAAATGTCAACGACGGTTTGCCGGAAAGGGAAAATTGCGTCGGCTCCACTACTGACAAAGTGATAAGCGTGTGGTTCGTGAGTTCAAACTTCTTCACTCCACTGCCAGCATTTGGTAATTGCCTATGTTTTAATCAGACTATGCTATCCAATGTTTAACATTTCAGGTTCATATATTAACAAAAGACTAAATCTGAGTTGTACCGGAGCAGCAAAGATGTGTTTCATTATCAGCGTGTTTGGTTTTCTTGTTACCATTCCCCTTTTCATTCACTGCGAGTCACTGCAGATAGCTGGGATAAACGCAAAGTATCCTCTCAACAGGTTTGTTGTGTCCTTATTACCTTATTACGACACGAGAGAAGCTTTTATCATAGAACCATAACCAACACAAACTGTTATTTCAATGGTGAAAAACCTTTGCGAATAATATCAATGAACAGATATGAAATAATATGTACAAATCATCAATGTATATTTTTATCGATGTTGTCTTTCGCATTTTCATTGTCAACGCTATATGGCCCATTCACAGGGCTCCATTTGGGAGGGAACGAGCGGAGGACATTCTGGATGACCGCTGATTATGCTTCATCGAAAATATTCGAATTAGTCTGAAGATGTGTAAAACGGATGAAACACGAGACTTTAAACATTCGTTGTCACATGTGTTGTCTGTAAACGCTTTCTCTTTCTATCTCTCGCTAAAACTTTAGATTGTCCTGCACGTTCTTGCAACAAGTTTGCTGCACATAACAATTGGTTTCTGCGACAATGAAACGTTCAGATATCAGAAAAAATCTCTTTGTTCTCGACTAAAATTGATACATGGCTCACGTAGCAATCCCAAAACAGAAAAAATTGCTTTAATTTTTACGTGAACTTAGGAAGCGTTTACACCTAGACGGCTATATTCTTATCCGGATAAAAATATCTGCTTTTACACGTAAACGCTCATCGTTTATGTATGGTTTTCGACCGTTTACACGTAAACGCATAGCTGGCGTTTTGGAAAATAGCCGGCTACATTCATCATTTTTGGCGTTTATGTGTAAACACTTGGCCTAAACGGATAAAAAAATTTACCTTTATAAAAATATCCGGCTACCTGTAAACGCTGCCTTAGTTTTAATGTAATTAGTATGTTAGGTTGTCAAAGCTATCTTATGTTGGCTACTGTTTTGTTAGGTCTCTCCTTAGTTTGAAAATTGTTAGTAGAAATAGAAACATTACTCAATTCTATGGGATGAGGGTGCCTAAGTAACCTTCTAACACCTCTTTCAGTCATCCTTAATGAAATTTTACTGTCAACATGCACTATTGCTCATGTTCAAACTATTTTCTTGTTATCAATATATCACTGCACTTGCAATGGTTTACTTAGTTCAGAAGGTGTCAAGCTTGGTATTGGCTGTAACGCCCCATGCCACTGTGAAGAGTCTCTGCAGTATAACCCGGTCTGTGGTAACGGAATGACCTACTATACTGCGTGTCATGCAGGGTGTGATTCACAGACAGCAAACCATAGTGACGTAAGTAAACTATTTATCTGAAATAAATATTCTGCTCGATAGAAAGTGTGCAATGAAATGGAAAAGGTTATTTTGTTGTGGAGTATTAGTACTTCATCACTATTTTCATTGTGTAGGTATAGAGTTAAGTCACTTGATAGACCTCTATAAAGTAAATTAAATTAAACATACGGGGCGACCGTTAGATGATCAGGCATTTAGGAAGACAACTCTACAGACAGACACACGGGTCTAAGATTAAAGGAAGAAAAATATGACCAGATTCTCGATTATCTAAAGCAAATCATTCTTTGGTTTTAGAATTGCAAAGATTCCTATATTTTGTTTTTCACAGACGTTTTTAAGCTGCTCCTGTGTAATTGGTAACACGACACAGTCTCCAGGATTAGCTACTAAGGGAGCATGTACGCTAGACTGTGGTGTCAAACCCATGTTATTCCTGGGACTAATATTCTTACTTGCTGTTGCAATGTTTCTGAATGAAACTCCAGCTGCGATTGTTACGTTAAGGTGAGTAACATGTTCAATTGTTCAGAGGTATAGCGGACGCGGGAGGATGGAGAACGTTCCTAGAGAATCGCACACATTTTAACACAGCATTGTACACTTCACGCATGCGCTGAAGCTGAATGGCGTTGTGTTACTGAGCGCAAAAACGAAATAACAAAGACCATTTTGAAACGCGTGCAGTCCTTCAAAAGCCCAAGTAATGATCAAAATTGTACCTGCGGTATCTAAAATCCTACACGGGCGCTGGCAAGAAACATGAAATCAACTTTTGCTTAACTAATAGTAAGTGTACCTCAGATCAAACATCTATCATCTGATAAAATAAATCTATTTTCTAACATGTTGTTACCGGTTTAGTTTTACCCAGCGTCGTCGTCCATAGTTTTCTAGGCAAGTATCACATCAATAATCGGCTCCAGGGGGTAGCCAGGGGGTGGTTCCAGGGGTTCCGGAACCCCCTCGTGTCTAGGAATCCCCTTCTTTATTCTTGTTTTTCTATTTTTATCGATTTCACCCCAACATCCACACCTTGATTCGCATTTTGTGCACTTTGCCTATAATATCAGCTGAATGTGAGCGCTCGTTCAGTACACTGCGGAGGTTAAAAACCTACCTCAGGTCCACTATGTCAACCGAGCGAGAGCCTGGACTTGCTTTAATGGACATAAGCTATCACAGAGATAGAGGCATCGATGGTGTGATAAACGCATTTAAAGACAACCAGACACCTTTCTGTTTGCGTAAAGCAAAAGTCAAAGATTTAACTGGACTGACTACTGGAATTAATACTATCTTTCACTATATCTAGTATTTGAGAGCCTTTTTATCTTTATCCCACATTGTATCCCCCATGGCCCCATCCCACCCCCTTTTCAAAAGTCCTGGCTACGCCCCCCAGGCCCGTTGAAGAAATCCTCTTAAAACCTAAAAGGCTCTATCAGTCTGTGAAAAACTGAGTCCTCTGCTAAATTTCACATGTCGGGTGTTAGAGACCCATAGATATTAAATTTTATCGAGAATTTATATTTTTCACTGAAAAACGACGTTATTTTTCGCGACGTGAACACAATCTATATACCGTTGTTTGGTGAATACAGTAAAAATGTTCTTAGTTCCCATGCTCTTTGTTAGTAAGCAAGGCGCTCATCTTTTTAAAAAAAATCACAAAATTTGAATGTCTGAGCCGTTTTAAAAGCGCTAGTTCTCAGTACTTGCACAGCTCAGTTCTGTGGTCTTTGTGCTTTTTTCTTGCTCGTTGGCACTTAGCGATAGCTATTACTAGTATAAAATAGAGCGAACAAAGCTTTCTGTTCACTATAATACATATAATAAAATTCTTTACTGTTCTCTTCAGATGCGTTCCCTATGACCAGCGGTCATATGCGCTAGCCTTACAGTGGGACGTGATTCGACTGCTGGGGACTATTCCAGGACCAATCGTGTTTGGCTCGTTGATTGACAGTGCATGTGTATTGTGGGACAGCAAGTAAGAAGATATCGCCATGGTGATAGCGTAGTAATGATTATGAGGATGCGTGTGTCTTTTTATAAAACATAACATTACATGTTTATTATAATCTGCAATCTTGCTCCTTTTTTAGGCCCCAAAACAACTTCTTTGCATGGTAAGACCTGAAATTGTCACTACAAGTATAACTATTAACATAAACACGTTTGAGTTAGTAATAGATCTTATGCAATGTAAATTATCTGCTACTTGTTAAAAGCTATATACCTGAAGACCACATCATGGGAAGAGTCGACTTAAATATTGCAGTTTAATTAACAGCTAATTTTAATGCGAGGACAAGGGCTTACCTCAGCGATGTATAGGACACACGAATTTTATCCTTTAAACCATCTTGAGTCCTCTTTGTAATTGCGTTCGACGTTAGGAAAACGCAACCCTAATCTTGGGATCCCTGTAATTTTACATGCGTGAATTTTCTCGAATTTTTGGGCTTCGTACCAAATCTGCGCCATTTTGAATAATTAATGATACAACAATTAAGAGCGTCTTTGAGCTTGAATTTTGCATATTTAATGAAGTTAAACATGAGTTTTCGGTTTTTCTGAATTTCTTGAAAACTACTAATTTTCAGAATGCTTCGATAACATTTTTGAATAGTTCCCCAAAAGTGTCATTTAGGCCAAGTATCAATAATTTCGATTTTTGAAGCTTTGCCACCATGTCTCAATTTTTACAAACGCTCTTCTATTTCCACTTTATGTTTAACATATCAACAACTGTGGAGAAACTGAAGAAACGAATCCTAAGTTATCAAATTTATGTCAATGACAAAAAAACGCACTTTATAATCTGGGATTACTACTAGTATAAATGATATTGAGAATTTAAACTTCAGTGGGTTTTGTGTGAGCGCTAAGATATCCAATAACAATTCTAACACTCAGTAACAGTAAAACTAAAACGTCAGCTACTTTTCTACACTCTAAGGACCCGTCCACACTAATACGTTTTCATTAGAAACGCGTAGTTTTTTATGCGCTTTCGCTTTTCGTTTACGCTAATACGATCGAAAAGCGGAGGTTTTTCACGTGGGCCTGAAAAGCTCCACAGGATGTACGTTTAAGTGTGGCCGGTGAAAATGGATGTTGACGAAAACGCTAACGTCATGCTTACTTGATCCTTGCGATGAAAAGTAAAACTACATGCATGGTAGGAATTAACCCCTTTGCAGGACTTGGTCACATGGAAAAAAATAGGCAGTCTATGACTGCATGTGGGTAAAGTATGAAAGAGAATACAAAGGTGTTGGGCATAAATTAACAAGAAGTGAAGAAAACTTTGTCTTACAATATGGAATATTTTGAAGTATACTTAATTTTCAAATGCATAAGACTTTTTGATTTTCGTTTGCATTTACTCATTTTTCATTTTTTTTTAAATGTTAATTGCAAACAGAAAACGGTATCACTAATACACAATTTTTTTTATAAGAACCAGTAACTCTCGGCTGAGGCTGGGCTGTTCTTAAATTTTTCGCGATTTCAGCCTCAAGTTGTTCTTCAATTGTTCTTATTTCCTGATATTTCCAAACAGTGGATTAGTTGGCCGGAAGTAAGCAACCACATTTGCTCGAGCGATCACGTAATGCGCTTAGAAAACAGATGACGTTAAAGAATGTGCTTACGAGGTACATATTTTGGGTCAACGAATATGGCACATAAATAGATAACATATTTTACAAGTTTATATTAGCTTTTGCATTGACCTTGAGCTGTCTGGTAAACATGTTTCGATGCTTAAGCTATTTTCACATGAGAAATAAATTTCATAGCTTCATCACGATTCTTTTACCGTGAGAAAATCTAGTTTTCAGATTGTTTTTAGAGTAGACCTCAACCTTTTAAACTTAATATTTTTAACCTTTTTTTTAGTAAGCTTAGCAGCAAACGTGAGTACATGTGCCTTTCAAAAGTGTGCAATATTAACAACTGCTTTCATTCGAAATATCTTAATTTTTTTTTAGCGAATACCAATATAATGTTTTTTTTTTAAATAAAAGCAACATTAGGCCAAATAAAATAAATTCCCGGTTTTTTATCAGAATTTTTCTAAAAAGAAAATGAGGCATGCGCTTTTTTTTTTCTTTTTTTTTTCTATTAAGGGGTGATTTACCAGTTAGAGTAACAAGCATGAGTGGGAGAGTAAAATACCATTGCAAATTAAAAAACCAGCAACTCTTTATTGATATTTACTTGATATACATATGATCATTCTCTCTTCTCTACCGGAAAAGATTTCATCAAACCAATGTTGAAAATTGTAATTAAATTTTTCTCTCAATATTATTATTAATTTGTAAAAAAAATTGACGCGGCGGCTTTTTTGCAATGCGGGCGCTAATGAGAAACCGGGAATTTATTTTGCTTGGCCTTAAGAGATGAAATTATATTTTAGTTATTTAAATAACTACATCAATAGACTGCCCAATCTCCTACGTTGATAAGTGATGTCAGTATAAAAACATTCAAAACCAGATTCAAAAGGTTTCTTATCCATGAATATAAATCATCCTACATTAAATTCTAGTTTCACAAAATAGTAAAAGATGCGTTATTTCACTTTTTCCAAGTAATTCTAATAAATAAAGAAATCTTTGTTTTTTGATTACTAAGCATAAAGCTTAACTTGTCGATTTGGAGCATAAGTCTCGGTATGTATGTAATAAACATTATTATCGGATTATGTCAAACTTCCGTGACCTAACTGACAGCTAGATGGAATAATCAAAGCGGAAATCATAAAATGAATGCCATGCATTATGCACAATCACAAAGATGTCATCCAGTTGAGCGGAACAAAATACTTCCTTTATCAACTACTTCCTTTATACATTAAAAAAAGAATTTATACGTGTATGACCTGCTCTTTCCATTTCCGCCATTTAAATCATTTGAACTCACACCAAATTACAATTAACTTCCGGTTTTGTTGTTTACCGGTCCATAACATAATGTTGCCCGCTGAGC
>JAOBAY020069370.1:0-11924 GCA_025331085.2 Zoanthus sociatus | reverse complement strand
GGGGGGAATTTTTTATATCTGAGTTCCCCCAGATCACTTTTCCTGTATTCTGAGGTGATTTAATGACACATTTTACCATGTTACAATGACAAATTTCAAGGTAATAAATGGCTGAAAATAGTTAGACTGTTATACAACAAATCTCAAATAAAATCCATGCAAAGTCACAATCCTCTCAATTTCTAGAATTCAAACAGAATTTTTGACAAAATGAAGTAATCCAAAAAGTTTCTCACAATGTGAAACCTGAACTGATATCCGAAGTTAATGTTTTGGACTGTTGAGAATCACTTTGTGCTTGTAGCACTGCAATGAAACTTGTTATAGTCCCAAGTTGCACTCTTAGCTTTCCTCACGATGGTGCTGGGATGCTGGAATGCATGAGCATAATGCATGAGCTGGCTTATCATTGGCTAACCTTATTGTCACAGTGCTTGACAAAGTTCCATTTGGATCAAGATTTGGTTGGAATGACGTTTTGTTTTTCCGAACCATAGAAAACATTCTCTCCTCTTCTGCATTGGAATGAGGTATAATGAGAACAAGTTTGAAATGCAGCCAAATCTGTAACTACAATAAACAGCTTTCAGGTTGATCAAATAGTGACAAATTACACCCATTCTGTTGTAGGTAACAGATTCATCCTCTTGAATTGTTGCCGAATTCCAGACTGATTAAGGTATGTCACTGTCATTTATCAACTGATATTCTATGAGCTCTTCACTCGGCTTGTCATGTTCTTGTGGCGAGGAATATGGCAGAAGGTTGCTGAAAAGCTCGACGAAGTATTCAATTTGTGCAATACTGGCTTCATCTCTCGAAATTACATGAACAAACTGTGCATTTGTCAGTACCTCATTCATTGGCAGATTTGAAAGAACATACCCAATAGCTTTCACATAGAATTCCCTCACTCCTTTAAAAAAACTTGCTGTATTGGGCCTGATTGATGTCACTTTCTGCAAACAGCTTGGTTAGTTGTGTTTTCGTTGTCATACCAACGAAAATACTTCCATCTGGTAGCTGAACCCTTGTGTCAAACTTAGTTTTGTCAAGTCACTCTTGGCAGCTTTGATGGTATTGATTGTGAGAAACTTACCAGCATGTTTTGTCAAGAAAGACTGAATTTATTGTTTACTTTAAATAGTGGACTAGAATGTTTATCGAATTTGAAAAAGGTCATGATTCTGATTCTGTTTTTATAATATTAGGAGAGGGTTTATGTTGTCGCGGTACGTGCTACCTCACACAACGAGACCATAGATGAAAAAGGGAGAAATAAGTGACTAGTAAAGATTTATGAGAATGTCTAAATTTACATAATACGGAGTCTTGATAGGATACCAATGCTACTTTTAATTTTTGTTGAAATTGGTTGTACTTTTTTTTCCAGTTGAGATTAGAATCAAGCATTATACGAAGATATTTGATGCTATCTTTTTCTGTCATAATCTCTTGGTTGATATACAGGGCTATTGAATCTTTTTTTGTAGAGGGTGAAATAGAATAAAGTTGGATTTATCAGTATTGAGCGAAAGTTTATTGGCAGAGAACCAGGTAACAACATGCTTTAATTCTTCATTGACAATTTTCTCAAGTTCATGTACTTTTTTTATGGGAAAAGAAAAGATTAGAATTATCGACAAACAGTTTGAGCAGTTGCTTAAGTCATTTGTATAAATAAAAAATAAAAGAGATCCTTGGGGTACACAACCAGTGATGTTTTCTTCTTCAGAATTTGTGTTTCCAATTGAAGTAAATTGCCTACAGTTAGATAAATCAGACGCAGACTAGTCTTTGAATTACCCATAATGTTCTAATGTGCTCAAAAGTATATCATGATTGACTCGGTCAAAGGCTATGCAAAGATCTAAAAATATTCGACAAGAATTTTCTCCATTTTCAATTGCTTCCTGGATTCTGTCAGCAACACTAAGAATTGTGTGTTCTGAAGAATGATGAGAGCGAAATTCAAATTGTTTATCATAGATAAGGTTGCGTTTCTTGATAAACTTGGTTAATTTTTTGTACATGAGTTTCTCAAAAACTATGTTACAAACTGATAACAGCAAGATTGGGTGATAATTGTTTACATTCGACTCTAGTCCATTATTAAAGATAGGGAAAACTTTGGGTACTTTAAATTTTTCAGAAATAATACCTGTTGCAAATGAATTGATAAAGACCGTTTCTAATGGTTTTGATATCAGTTTTTATTTTTTTGATGATCTTTGTTGGTATACTAAAAAGTCCTGTTGCTTTCGACACATTTTGATATATCTTGTTTTGGTGTCCACTTTCGTTTGGATTTGTACCTTATTCTGCTCTACAGTTTTTTTTAGAGTCTCCTTAACTTTAACAAAAATATATTTCAAAATAATTTCATTTGCTCAATTGTTAATAAGTGATTAATTTATTTTCTATAATATTTAAATTTTGTTTGATAATAGGGAGATTTAGTTTCTAGAATTTTTTTTTACAAGTTATCATAATTTATATAGAGGTCTTTGTCGCTTTAGTAACCCGTGGTTATATTTGACTTTTAACTCACTTTGGAAAGCTTTTTGCTAGGAATATGAGCATTAACGATTTCTGACAACTTGTTATAAAACGAGTTAAACATACTATTAGGGTCAGAATCAGAAGGAACAATTTCCGCCCAGTTTACTGGCTTGCATTCTTCAATGAATGCAACTTCATTAAGATTAGAGCAGTCGTGTTGTTGCATTTTAATCTTGGTGGGAAGACAGCTATAATTTGTATTATTAGAAAATTGGGTGATCCATTAGGTCATAAATAATGTTACCAATCGTGAAATATCTATTGAGCGAATTCAGATAAATGTTGTTAATAAAAGTTGCACTATGATATGTGATTCTGGTTGGTTGTGTTGTGTGTGGTTGAAAACAATTTGATAGCATAGTATCTGGAAAGTTATCTGCCTCACTGTGTGAACTGTACTTAAGGAGATCAAGATTAAAAATTCCCATAATTGCACATGGTTTTGTCTTCTCTATGCGTTTTGTCGAGGGCGAAATTTAGATATTGTATGAATTCATTAATATTTCCATTTAGGTGGCTGTATGTCACTTCGCAGAGCATGTTGGAATGTGTATCATTTATAATTTCTCACCATATAAAGCTTAAAAGCCACATTCTGATTTTGTTAAATTAGAGCGAATTGACACTTTGAAAATATTTTTTACAAAAAAGCCAGTTCCCCCTGTGTCGGATAGACTAGGTTGTGATAGAAACTGGTCTCCAGACAAGTCAATGTTAGTAACTGAAACCTTGGAAATATTAATTTTGGTTTTGGTCAGGCCAGTAATTGAGAACTGGTGATGTAGCTCATTAAGCATGTTAACGAAGTTGTCCATATTAGTAGAGATGGATCATAGAAATGTGTGCTTTAGCAACACAATTAGCAATTTCCTCGTTGTTACAACAGTCATTAGTGCTTATGTCCGAGGGCATATGCAAATCGATGTCAGAGTTAGAAAGGTGAGGAATATTACTTATTTACAAGATTAAATCTAGTTTTGGCAACTTTGTAGTCATCAATGCTTCCAAAATTAGATTGGGCATATGTACCACAGCTAATGTGGTTATCGGGTGTGATTTACTTCGATAATATACTTGCACATTGTATAAAATGAGTGATATTAATAATATAAAATGGCAGTGAATGTAAACAACCTCTTCTGGCTTTAAATTCTTGGGTAGCACACCTAGCATCAATAGGAATAGTTTAAAAGTGTACTTATCCAGATCCTGTTTTATGTGTTGTGGTTAACTTTTGCAGATCCCGTGTAGATGTTATGGGAATAACTGGGCTGTTCGGGCTTTCGTTTCTTCGCATGAAAATCCTTCCACACTTGGTCCAAATAAATTTGAATTTTTGCGTTTTCTTTATCTGAAGACATGTTTTGAAAAGATTCTTGTTCTGTTGTGTTAAGCTTTCCAATATATTGATCTTGTTGTTTTTACGGTAACTGATGTCCCTGGTGGTCTAATTGCGTAGTTGTCTGCATGCCTTATAGATCCTGTCTTGCACTTCGCATCTCATAAACCTTGCTATGATTAATTGCAGCTTGTCCGCGTTTAAGCTCGATCCGATGTTGCTTGGTAAGTGATGGCTTACAGATATATCTTCCTCGTGGATGTCGATACTAATGGCCTCACTAATATTAATTACAATTTGATTAGTATTTTCATCTGGCTCTCTGGGATGCCAATAAATTTGAGGCATTCAGGACAGTTATATTGTTCGTGCTCATTTAGAGGTCTCTTTCTGAACTTTTAGGTTGTTCTTTACTGCAAGAAGCTCAGCTTTCAACGCAGTATTTTCTCTTTGCAATTGCTTGTTTTCCAGTTGAAGAGCAGTGACAGTTTTAACCGCATTGGAAATTTAGCGAGCTTGTTACAGTCTCAAGTGATTCTTTCAGCAGAGAGAAATGTTTTACTGTTATCTCATCAAACTTCTTGTCTAGTATGATTTCAATCTTTTTATGCACGTTGTCGGCAATAAACAAATATGAAAATTTAGCTAGTGTAATAAAGAACAAAGTTAGAGTGCAAAACTTTCCAAATTTTAAGCCTAAATGAAAGAGGGTGCCATCATCCTGTGACCATTGCCAACAATCCACCGAATGGCAATTTAATGACTTGGAAAAATGCTTGTAGATGTGCGAGGTCCTGCACACGAGAATTTATAAACAACACGTGAACGTAATCCACTAGGGATATGTTTTTTTGCACTGAAATATCAACTCATTTTAAATGAATTGAAAATATTTCTAATGTTTAGGTATTGGGAGCAAAATCTAACTAGACGGTTAATATGTTTCTTGATTATACTAGAGGATTAACCCGTGTAAGTCAACTTGAAATAGCGAGTGATGACATTAACTTTATCTATGTCGCAGTTGTAAGTTTCAGAATTGCTAGTTGTTTTGTTCAGATACTGGTTAATAGAATTCTCTATTAAGCGAGCTGGAAAAGAATTTTTTTTTGAGAATATGAGTGACGTTTTTAATCTTTTTGTGAAACCCGAGCCAGGTGTCATTGACTTTATATATTCTGTCTATAAGAGTTTTGATAAGACCTAATTTTTATGTGAATGAAGTGAAACTCAAAAAAATTAGTTAGCAAACTAGTAAATGTCCTCTTACGGTATATTCTAGTAATACCTTCTTGAGAACTGTCATCAATGTATATATCTGGAAATGGAAAACATTGAGTAGATTCCTTCTGTATAGTAAAATTAATGGTGATATGTTGGGAATTAATGTACCTAATAAAATGAATTGACATCAATTTCTGTATGAAAAAGGCAAAAAACATCATTGACATTCTATCTTGCTCTGGCTATTTTTACATCTCATCATAGACATTCAGGGAAATCCCTATAAAAAGGGAATATTAAAGTAAATACTTGTGGATATATGAAGCCGTTCAACATTTTGAAAAGGGATTTTTTTTTGGGGAAATCATGTAAAAAAACAGGGGCAAGAAATTCTTATGGATATCCAAATAACAATTAGGATGCCAACTTTTACCCTTTCCATTTCAGATTTGTTCTAGTTAATAATTGTCTATTTCTTAATCCTAGCATTGTCTGAAATCGTAATCAAACCCTACCCCTATTTCTATATAAAGATATAACTTTGCTCAAGTTATTAATATTTTTAGTAAAAGTTTCTAATTAGCCTTTACTAGGGTTTAAGGTATACTTCTTTTCCTTTGATTTGCATAATTCATCGAGGGTTTTTCTGTGTTTGTCCACAAGAGTAAGTATAAAGAAATGTTAGACCACATTCCAAATCATTCTTACTTTTGAAGACTAAAAGCAATGAATTTATTATGCAAAAATGTTTGCATGTAGCTCTGTGAAAATTATTTAGAACTGTAGAGTAGGTTTGTAGTTTAATGATTAAATTGTCAAAACAAATTAAAATTATATTTTTGTTCATTTGAATTTTCAAATATATTACAAAAGAAATATGTACCAAGTTCATCTTTAAACCGGTGGGGAGCTTTTGCTTCTTCTTTTGTAAGCATTGTATTTTTCAGTTTGGTATAAAGTGGCTCAGGGAAGAACCGCATAACTCTTGAGGTGAAGCCCTTGGCGTTATTTGAAGTATAATTTATTGAGGGTCCTGAAAGCGGGTACCATTCCCATTTCTTAGCCCATGTTTTTTTTCGAAATCCCACTTCCCAGTGCTCAAATCCCATTCCCTTCCCACTAGCAGAATTCTGAAAAAATCATACCGCCTTTTTTTGCTTCGCATCTACAAAAATGTTTTGAAGATAACAGGATCATTTTAGATGGAAATAAGATTTTCAAGTATCGAGTTTGTAGCTGCTACTTCTCATTCCTGCCTGCAGGAAATCTGCCATCCAAGTTGTAAGTGTTCATACTCTTCCCAGTCTGGGCGGATGGATCATGTTTATTCTTTCAGGAGCGCTGTCTACCTCTTCTTCAGAGTCACTGCCACTCGCACCAAAGCTGTTTACCTGCTCGTTGTTAGGAATCTCTGGTGGTAAACTAGCATCCTCATTTGAATTAGGGGCCTTGCTTGGAACTCTTTCTGCGGCTACTTTTCTGTGGCATTTGAATTTGCAATGAAGCAGATGGCTTTGGGTCATCAGTGTATGGTTGGCGGATTGTTGCAAAGGTCAACAATGCAATGTTCAACTTTAACCTTTATATTTTATGTTCAACAATTTTACACGTTTAACTTCAATGTCAATTGGCATTGACATTCAACACTTGAGCTAATCATTTAACTTCGACGATGTGTATTTACATTCAAGGTTTATATTCATTCAACTTTAACGATGTGTATTTACATTCAAGGTTTATATCCATTCAACTTCAAAGATGTGTATTTACATTCAAGGATATATTCATTGAACCTAAACAACTATTTTTTGCTTCAAAAAAATTGAAAGTTCCCGGACATAGGTGAAATATTCATTTAACAAAACTAAATTAGTACCTCGCCCATGGGCAGGCGACAGACCAAACCTAGTTCACTCCGCATCGCACGATAAAGACCAACTACATGCCACTTGATCTTTACTTTTGCTATTACAAGGGTAGGGGTGTTCGGAAAACAAAGACTGAATACCCTGAAAACGAAAAATTTCGTTTAAAATCGAAATTACAAACAGCAGATAAATAAGCAAATCACTGAAGTTATTTTTCATGTGTAATCTTTTACGAGAGACAATTGTTTACTAAATTACAGAAGCTGAGAAGGGTCTTCGTATTCCGAACATGCAGTTTTTGCTTTGAAATGGTAATTATATGGAAAGTTAGCTATAAGAACACCAAATTGTACTTTTTAGATTTAGAATCAGTGCTAAATTTCATTTTAGAAAATCCTAGTGCGTATCAGAAAAAGTAGCAACCAATTTTTGCCATTTTTTTTGGCTAGAGCATTCAGTTAAGATTGCCATTTTGTGCTGGCATTAAGTCAGGAAAGGAGTAGTAAAGTAGTTGAACATTTTAATGTTTTTTCCAGGTCTTTCTTTCCTTTTTTATAAGCAAGCGACTGTGCAGCACATTTTTGATTTGCTTCAAGTTGCTTTTCGTTTTGGGATTATTATAAAATTTATAGGCGATATTAAAAATTATTGGTCTTTATTGGTTGACGCGGAGTGAAAACTTGCTTTTGTCTCTAGCCTGCCCAAGGGTGAGAATCACTAATAAACGATAACAATTTAGAAATAAATAAAAAACGTAATGTAATGTTAACTATAACCTCGGAGTAACTTCAGAATACCCTGCACGACCCTGCCACTATTGTTCTCGATTTAATTGCAAAAATATTTGATCTTTAATTCTT
Source organism: Zoanthus sociatus (assembly GCA_025331085.2). NCBI lineage: Eukaryota > Metazoa > Cnidaria > Anthozoa > Zoantharia > Zoanthidae > Zoanthus > Zoanthus sociatus. Next base: position 4,071 of record JAOBAY020069370.1, on the reverse strand, counting down.
ATGACAAAGTGGGCTTTTTCATGAACTTCCAACTTCAGTGAAGTCAATGTAAAACGCTTTGAAAGGAAAATGTCCAAATCCCCTTCGTTTACTTGATTCAGCTATGCCACACTTGCTTTGTACATTTTTCTCCATCTGCGTTGTTGAACAATCCAATGGTAAATTCAATTTGCAGTTTTTTGTGTGAATAACTAAATTATTAGTAGAAAAGTACTTGATTGTACTTGTAGACAACAGTGCGCGTCGTCAATTCTGCTCTTGCCATAGTTTCTGCCATATTGTTTTGATCATACAAAGGCACAAATATCGTTGATCGCAAATTGGGATCATTTGAATAAAACCTGCTAAAAATTGACTAGAGCAAGGCGCGTGTACAACTTTCTGACGTTTCTTACTCCAGAAAATGAGTGATTCCTTGACTGGTCATGGTTATAAACCATTTATCCCATTCGGATTTTTGATATTTCATTCCCATTCCCAGTGACCAAATCCCAGTTGCTTAAATCCCATTTTCCCAAGTTAAAAACTGGTCAATTCCAATTCCCATTTTACCCCTTCAGGACCCTCTTTATTACTGGTAGAACTGCATATGGTTGAGAAAAACGTACGTTCCATATTGAAGTTTGCATTTCCGGTAACTGTTGATTAAATAGTGACATAAATAGTTTGATCGTTTATGGTTGAGTTTTTTTTTCCATTAAAAAGTAGTATAAAATCATGTTAATATAGAAAACAATATTTTGTGCGAAAAAAAAGTACACAGACAATTAGAATTAGACAATTAAGTTTTTTTCCATTAAAAAGTAGTATATGTTAAATAATATAAAAACAAATATTATGTGCAAAAAAAAGCACATAGACAATTAGAATTGTAATCTGGACATAAATATAGTAACTATAGTGATCCCTACTTATATATATTTTAGTTTAAAAATAGATAAATTAAACTTTGAAGTGGTTATGGAAAAAAGTAGTTAAATCTTTAAATTTGTAGATGAACTTGAGCCTTGGAGCACATTAAGGGGAACAGAGTTTTTAGTATCAATCAATCAATTTTAATTTTGATCTGGTTTTATGCCGGAGTGTCAACTTGTTAATACTGCAGTATCAATTAATTAAAAATTATTTTATTGGCCTGTTGTCTATCAAAAACAATGGAAACTGCTAAGTGCAGGTTAGTAATAGGTTGTGATATATCTCATGAATGTTAATGTATCAGCCCTGTAGCTAGAGGAGGGGCCGGGGGTTGGGCCCCTTCAGAAATATTGAAGAAATATAATTAATGTTACGGTAAACTCTGAAATGCAAAAAAGTATCACATTTTATTTTTTAATGTTTGTCTTTAAAAGCGTTAAAAGAAATAAATGTTTGTCCTTAAAAACAGCTTTCAAGCTTAGAAACATCTTTCCAAATGCTAATTTGGTTCTTGAGTTATCTCAAGTGAAAGTATACAAATAAGTTGGGACCGAGGGAAAAATTATGTTTTGTCGTCCCGAGACCGCCAATTCCCGAGGTTAAGGTCAATAAGGGATTTGTTATATACCAACTATCAAAGAAGAAGAACAAAAGATAGATTTTAAAGAATCTTTTGTTATTCAAACCTGAGTTTTGTGAACCTTTGAAAAAAACACTTTTATATTTTATATTTTTGTTCAAAATAACATTGTAATATTAAAGTTTTAAGTACATTTTTTGTAAAAAGTTTTTTTTTATAAACTGTTTAAAATATGCAGAAGGAACGATAAGACTTATATCAATTAAGCTAACTTTGAAAAGGTAGAATAAAAATTTCTACTTAGTAGATAAACTAGTTTGAGTAGAAATTGAATAAAATATTACATATTTGAAATGTCCAAGATCCAAAATCCAAATTAGTGAGAAAACACATCAAAACAGGTAAAATAATCGCTAAAAAACGTGTTTTCGTAAAACGTTTGATCAACTGGAGTGATGCTATGTTGATAAGTGATTATTTCCCTATGGAATTGTTTTGTTTTATTTTCCATGTCATACGGACTTTAAAGTGAAAATCGTCCTGCAAATCAGGATCATTTGCCTTTTTATTTATATTAGTAAGGTCGAGCTCCTTTAGCACTGTTTTTAAAGTTGGTCGAAGAACAACCTGATCTTCTCTGTTTGGTCTCTAGTATGTTTTCAACTGCAAAAATTAAATATTTTTAATTTTAGTATTTTGAAGATACTTCCTATGCATTTCTGTTCCACACCATTAATTTTGCCTATGGTGTATATAAAAATGATTCTTGTTGTACATAATTGTACATAATTGGAGGGCTAATATAATAAGTACATTGCATACACATTGCATACACGTTCACCAGTTTATAACAAATTTGTAAGTACCTTATTGAGCACGTTTTTCGGTGCATTTCTTCTGTTTTTGAGCATCTGAGATGCTCTTTGTTATATATCAATCCTACGTTTCCGTAGTTGTGACAGTGCTTTGGTAACCTAATTAAACAAGTATTTTATATAAGTTAATTTTTTTGATTATTACAACGAGTACAATATTAATATATAACAATCAATTCAAAATATCATCATGGTCTACCGCAGCGACTCCATCAATCAGTTTTTGATTTCAGTATTCTGCAGTTAATTAATTTTGATTGCAACCTATATTGTAGCTAGCTAGTGGCTTAACACTGATTTAAGTCTTGGATTAATTAATAAATGAAATGAAATTCATTAAATTGGTGACAATTACAAGCTCTGATTTTATGAAAGATATTAAATTTCTTTTAAGGACTAAATTTACAAAGATTGTTTTTTCATAAATTAAAACTGAAAATGTGAAGTTTGTTTACTAGCTTAAAGCTTGTCATTGAACCATGTTTCCAAAGAAGCCATTGCACCATATAAAGCTATTGAGAGGGAGTAGTTATAATTAACTACTTTCTTGACATCCTTTGTTCTTGAAGAAAAAGAGCAGAAAAAACATAATCAACTTGGCAATATTTAATTAGCTAGATTTATTTATTAATTATAGCAACATTGCATTAATTGACTACACTTGATAGTAATCGAAAAAGCATTATTCCTAATTATAAGAAAAGTACATTGACAAATTATATTCTACTTTTATCCTCATTAATATTACACAGTTTCCTTTGAAGAACCAGTAAACATTTCCGAGCCAGTTAACTATGATTATATTAAGAACATTTTTAACAACATTTGAGGCTAAAATCCCAAAAATGTTTAAGAACATTCAGCCTCGGCCCAAAAAATAAGACGTTCTTAGAAAAAAAGAGTGTAGCTCGAGAATCATTTCCAGTTACTGATGTAAATGTATAGTCGAAACATATGCCGTTGCTCACTTACCAAAAAGTTCTTGCTAGCCTTCGTTGCCTTATGGTGTCTCGGTCTCTTAGCTAGCAGTTCATTCAATGATTGCTGCAAGTTTCATCATATCTTCAACATCAATATCTAAGATTGCCCCAGAGGCACGTCTAGATCTACAAGATTTCAGGTTGAGCATTTCGCACTCGTCATAAACTAATACCTTTGAAACTTCGGCAAAACAGACTGGTAATTTCTTTTGTAATAGTATGAAGCATTTCTATTAAATGTTGACTCCATTGTCATCAATAATTTTATGATGAAATTGCAATATAATCGTATTTTCCCGCTCTTTTCCAGTCTTAATACATATTTGGGTACATGCGCCTTATTTGGGAACAAACAGAGTTATGTCATGCTTTTCAAAAGCTGACATAACTCGTCTCTAGAGGGCCTGCACAAAGATATTTCTGTCAGTGAACCAAAAGGATTGGGGACGAGTTAGGGAATTTAGATGCTGTAATGTAGAACTAGAACTTTTACATTTAATTAACGATCCGCGTAAGAACTAGGCACCCGAAATACAAAGGTGTGAAAAAATTAATTGAAACCACAAACAGTAATCCTGGCCTCTGATTGGCTAGAGCTCGAAAATTCGTCAAAAAACTCAATAAAAATAGCATTTTCATAATTTTTTTTAGAAACTCTGTCCCAGTCTTTAAAACTATTGTTATTGTAAGTTTAAGCGCAGTGGCATATGGGGAACTGGTG
>JAOBAY020069359.1:0-11927 GCA_025331085.2 Zoanthus sociatus | reverse complement strand
GAGATAGAACGATAGAGAGAGAGAGAGAGAGAGATAGATAGATAGATAGAGAGAGAGAGAGAGAGAGAGAGAGAGAGAGAGAGAGAGAGAGAGAGATGTAGATATAGATATATATAGATATAGATATAGAAATAGATATACATATAGATATAGATATAGATATATGTAGATAGAGATATAATGAGGCTCAATTGTCTCAGATCTTATCTTTTTGTTTTGATTTCTCATCATTTCAAACCGCTCACAGAAAAAAAAGCAAATTAGGAACAAATTGAGGCTGAAACGGCCAAAGTATTAAGAACCATGAGCCTCTGCAAACTTATGATATTATAAATAATGAAGTTATCATTTATGATATTATAAACTCATTCTAACTTGTGATCCAATATTTGAAACACTCAAAAATTATTTTGCTCGTTTTGAAAGAAACATCTTACGTGTTCTTAAAATCTTTCCACAACTTAAAATTCGAAATTTAAAAACAAAGTCTGGCAAACAAACAGCCAAAGTGACAAAAAAGGTGACAACCTTTGCCATTGTTAAAATGACAGTATTTGCAAATCCCGTGCAGATTAATGTCGACAAATTCGTATCAGTTCAGCAATATGTTTTGGTCACGCGCCAGTAAAATCATTCATAGTAAGAACTTCAGTCTCTTTCAGCAGTTTCAGCTCTCATAACCTCCAGACCAAAAAACTATTCAGAACTCAAAACTGCAGAAAATGGCTAAGCTAACTCAGCTTTCCATCCTTCCGTAAAAGGTAAATGAGTACCGTACCAGTGTCAGCTGGGAGCTACCTGCAAATGGTCTGTGCCTAATTTAGAAAATTAAAGTTAATTACAGTACATAAAGTAAACTAATTTAATTACAGTTGAGAACAAGTAATATACAATATACATAATATATAAATATATAAATACAGGAGTATAAATTAGAAATTATTCAAATAAATCAGGTAGACGAGTGCAGGATCTCCTAATAGTCAAAACTAATCTAGAGGATACCCTGTACAATCATATGTTTGATGTTCAGAGGTAACACAGAAAATTTGAATAATCAGTCGCACTTACTATAGGTTGAAGAAATACAGAAATTGTATATAGTCTGAGATCAAACGAAACTTGAATAGCTGTCAATTTTAAAATTTTTTAGCTTTTTCATGAAAATGGAAAGCGAGCAACATTGCTTCGTATCAAGATTAAGAAACCCTTGCTTCTTGTAGTACACTAAAAAGTGCTTGAAGAAGTGTTGTAGCGAGATGCAATAACATAGCTGACATAAGTATAGATAAAAATTCATTATTTTAGTTCTTCCGCCTCCGAATTCCCTTAGAACGAGAGAGAAATACATTAACGGCCAGTGGAAATAAGGGTTTGACCATTGAAATATATGTTCAGTTTTGTTCAAATAAAAAAAAATCGTGTATGTCCTTTAAGCATTATGTACCTTTCAGGGTCCGAAATTGCGCTTTCCTGGTCGCCAATGCGACTAAAAATTTTGCACTGGCGACCAGAATTTCACAACTGTTTCATGCCACGATAATTATACAAACAATAACTTTGATTTTCAACCAAATCGATTGAAGTAATTGAAACAGATGAGATTGAAACAGAACGCTGTTGCATTTGTAGCTAAAGTTGGGCTGCATGACTACAAATATTGATAAATTGGAAAGGCTGTTGACACTTTTTGGCGACCATGTGGCGACTGAAAAAAAAACTCCAGTCGCCAGTTGGCGCCTGCCTAAAAAAGTTAATTTTGGACCCTGCCTTTGGATAAAGAAATAACAATTTAAACGTTATAGGTACTTTAACTGAAAGTATAAACGGTCATACAGTTGAAAAGCAAATTGTAATTTCCTGAAAGTCACTTCTGATAACCACAAAAACAACCTAAGACAATTGGTACGATAAAAACATGAAACCTGATACCTGTACATGAAGACAGAATATGATGTACCCGACAAATGTTCCTTTAATAATATCACAAATGAAAAAATCCTGTAACACTAAATTAAGAGCTTTTCGCAAATATAAAATTTTCATTTTCTTCCTATTTGATTTTTCATTACTCTCTTTTAGGAAAGTATGCTCAGATTGTCTGATAAAAAAGGTAAGCTGACCTCAGTTAAATTGCGCCAATTTTTCTTGACATTATGTATTTTCAAGGTAAGGGGCACATAAACTTTGTTACGGCTGAAAAATATTTAACACTTACTGACTGAGAACGAGGGAAACAGTATGTTTTGTGGTCCCAAGACCGCCGATGTTTCCCGAGGCAGAGCCGAGGGAAACATGTCCATCGAGGGACCGCAAAACATACTGCTTTACCGAGGTTAACAATATAAATTATCAGTGATGATATTTGGTCATTTCAGACCTTATCTTTTGTTTAGTGGCTCCTAAAGGAGCCAGTTGTTTTCCAACCATGAAAGCCAAGGAATTCCTCACCATCGCTTTATCCAGAGTTTGATTTTATTTCTTTTATTTACTTTTATTTGCTCCTAATGGTTTGAAAAAATAAGTTATTTTATCTTCTGCTATGTGATGCCTTTTATCACTAGTTAGTACTGAAATTTTACCATCTTTGAGATTGGTGAAGGTATAAACCATTTTTCCCCTTGCATAAGTCGAGGTTGATTTTTAGGTCAATTTTCAGGCAAATACAATACAGCACATTGAAAGTAACGTGAGACAATTATGTCCATGATGCATTTTGAAATGTATAAGTATATTTTGGAACTTGAAATTGACAGTAAAATTATCAAACTGTTCTTCGTTTATTGTTATATTGCTAGAAAAATTTAATTTATAGCTAATTCATCAAATTATGCATCCTCATACTTAAATCATGTTTATTTTCAGCTTTTGTGGAACTTTTTCACTCATTGCAACTTTGATGCTCAGAAAGTGACTGCCATATCTGCTCTCCGTCGTGTGACAAAAGCATCACCAGGTACTTTTCAACATGTCATTGAGAAATCCGGCTTCAAGGCTGTTATCAGCTCCTTAACTGCTGGTTTAGTTAAAGTTCAACAAGCAGTTGTAACAATGTTCCTGCTTCTTCTTTTATCAAGACCTCAAGCACGACGTGTGATTGAGGAGAAGGAAATGATATCTAAACTTATGCATCTCTTTGACAATCCCTCAACAGTTGTTCGAGGTAAAGCATATCTGATGGTCGAATTACTGACTCATGGAAGCAAGGATGCTTTATTGTCATGTTGTCAAGCACGACTCATTATGTACATTGAAAAAGATATCAGGAGACAGATCCCTTCTGGTGAAGAGGCACCTACAAATTATGCTTACGTAAAGCAGTGTTTGAATATGTGTGTGGCTACAATTGTCAAGGTTACACCAGATATTTTATCCAGTGTATTGAATGCACTTGATGCAGTACAGGGGCGAAAACATCCATCTGCTGCCCAAGCAAAACACTTACGTATGTCTCTTCCCCATTTGTCCATTGTTCTGCATTTGATCACAAGCCACGTGTTCAGACATCAAATTATCACAGATGCCTTTTTGACTGATGTCGGTTCTCTCTTGTCATTAGTGAATTCAATTGATTCAGGAAGCACAAGTATTGGTTCTGCTGCTGGTCCCAATGCAGCTGAAGATTTAACTAATGTTGTATTTTCAATTGTTGAAGCAGTGACCCAGCATCCTCCAATTTTGCTTCAGTTTTATGCTATAATAGTTGATCACGTTCTTCCCCCTCTGGCCTCCCTCATCAGTAGCACTAATGGTAACACTAGGGTTTTGTGCTTTAAAATGTTTTCTGATGTTGCCTCATTGTACCTTGACAATCAAAACGTCTGTCATTCAGCAAGCAGTTCCGATGATGTCAGGACAAGCACAAGTAGATTGAATGAGGTGTGTGAAATGGGTTTCAGAATTTAATTCCTCTATTTATGTTTAATATTGTAAGAAAGTTTGGTTTGTGGTTAAAAGTATTGCCTCCTAGCTCCTCCTAAGTTCAAACTCTGAGGCCCAGTTGTTCAAAAACCAGCACTAACCCAGCGTTAAATGTTTAACCCTTAGTCTTGTTTCCAGTACTTAAGAAACGGATTTGACTTGTAAATTTGGAATTTACAAGTTGTTTTCTTGGAAAATCTAAAGAGTATATTATTAGCACCTTAATCTTTTGATTAGAGAAGCAATAGCTACTGTAATTTTTGCTTAACTCAGGGTTAAATTTAACCCATCGTTGAACAATCCAGCCCTGGAAGTTAAATATGGGTTGACTGACTGGGGCAGTTTATGTATACCCTTGTATTTCTCCCCTAAAAACAGCCCTTGTGCCAAAATCTAATTAAAAACAAAATCTAACAAACCCTCAAAGTAACTTTGCCTGGGTAAGTGTTTTGGGCTCCTTCTGTAGGTAACGCAGATTTATTTAACCAATGAATAACTTTAAAATAAAGCTGACCCCTCCCTTCCTTCCTTCCTTCCGTAAGCACAGAAAGGGGCATGTTTTCAAATACATATATCAAAAAGATATACGGAAAAGTTTATATAAATCTATATATTGAGATTCCTACAGCAAGTTGTGGCCGAGCAATTTAGGTAAACTAAATGTTGACATGGGTATCAGAGCAAGTCCAGGGCAGCATATTCTCCCATGATTTCTCAGTTGAGTTCCTATTGATAAAATGACTTAGAGAATTTAAGTTTCAGTCAACAGTTACTAACATTGTTTTTGGTCGAGACTCCTCAAATAGTCCTTGCAAAATTGTCAACTATCAGTGTTATTTTGCTTAAACTTTTCCAGTGCTAGGCTTGTAAGGCTGGCACAAAAATGGTAAGATCTCGGCCTTCCAACCACAAGGTTCACAGTTCGATCCTGGCTGTGCTGAGATTCGAATATTTGTGCAACCTTCTTTTGCGCCTAAGCTAACTCAGCTTTCCATCCTTTTGGGGTTGGTAAATGAGTACCAGCATCTTCTGGAAGCTAACCTGCGATGGATTAGTGTCCCTTCCAGGGGGAAACAAAGATTCTCATCTGCTTAACACTACAGAAACAGGAGATGTACTCCGGCTCCATTGGCCACTTGGTTCGTAAAGGATTTTGCTTAGTTTCTAATGCCTATCGTGCGTTGACACTTTTCCAAAAGTAATGCAACATTTTCCTATAGTTTTAAAGTTAAAAAAAAAACGAACTGTAAATGTTGTATCATTGACATTTAGACATTTATAAACAGGTAATCAATCAGCATCTCCTGCCGCAGTACAACCTGATATTACAGGATCAAGATCCTTTGCCTGCTTATGGTCTTAAACTGCTGCTATCCTTTGTAGAACGAAGTCCAGATATAATTCAGGTATTTCTTGATCAGGATCTTCTCTTAACATTAGCAGGTATCTCACAGGCACATTCAGGAAACATGAGCCCAAGTCTCATGCAAAACATGGTGGGATTGCTGGAGTGTATTGTATCATCCAAGGACATTGATATCTCATCACTATATGCACAAGGCTTGATTGACACGGTCACTTCACTGTTTGTTGATGTTGCTGCTGCAATGAATGGAGAGAGAATAGATCGTGATAATTTTGCTGTCTCATTGCTCCCTCTTCTGGAGACAATGAATAATATCCTCAAGAATCTCTCGAAAGAAGTGCGAAAAGCAATCCAAGCTAAACACCATGGTGAACCTGATTCAGAAGAAGTTGGCCAGTCAGCTGAAAAGCTTCTTCTAGAGAGCAAACCACTTGCAGAATTAACTGGGGTGTTGATCAATTTTCTGTGCCATCAAGATGAGGAAGTTCAGGATTGTTCATGTCGCACTCTTTACCTTGTGGCAGAACTGTTTGGTGGTGTCTACGAGGATGCAATGAGCTCCAATAGTGTTGAGTGTTTAGCTGAAGCCCTAGCTCACCCAGATCTTAAGAGGCAGAAACAGTTGTTAAGAATTATTAAAAGGTTTCTCACATCCAATCCACAGCATGCTGTCACACTGGCTCAGAATGGACAGATATTGATTGATAGCTTGGCAAGACTAAGAACTATTGAAAATTCTAGTGCAGAAGGCTTAGCCATTAAAGGATTAGTTGAAGAAATTTTTGTAAAGCTTAGGATAAAATGAACTGGATATCTGTTAAAATATATATGTTTTTGAAATTTACATTTGATCAAACTTTACTTTTTCAAGTAGTTTTTGCAACATGATTAAATCAAAACATTTAGAGTCCAGTAATCATTTTGTCTCTTGTACTTGATTTTAGACTTTCATAGTCATTGTTAAAAGAAATAGAGGTACGTAACAGTTACTTAACAGTTGAATGTGATTGTTAAATAAACTTGCAAGCACATGGTTGTCATGTGGCTATTTTACAGGGAGTCCATTGTCATTGTCCATAAACTCCAAACTAACCATCAACCAACAATAACTTTCCCTATCTTAAAGGCTTAGCTTGTAAGGGACCTCGTGTCCTATTCTCAATCTTCCTCGGCCACGATCATCCGAAAATTTAATAAAATAAATATCTTGTGATTAATATCTTCCCCTTTCCCAGCCAGAAGGCACTAGTCATCGTTCATTCTCAATCCAAACCATTAATCACTATGAATTACAGTAAAACGCCGTGAAGAAGTTTGGCGAAATAGATTCTTATACACGTTATTTTTTATAAGAACCAGTAAATTTCGCCAAGGCTCATTGTTCTTCATTTTTTGGCTGCTTCACCCTCAGTTTGGTCTAAATTTTGTGTTATTTCTAAATGCGGTTTGAAATGAGAAATCAAAGCAAAAAGACAAGGCATTGAAAAACAATGCTGATGGTGTGTAATTTATCAAAGATTACCAACCACTGTGCGTGAAGTTCATTTTTAGTCTAACCTCACATGTAAGAACCTATTTATTTTTCTTGGTGACATATTTCTGCCTGAGGATTTTAAAAATATTAGGCTCATCTTCGCTTAAATACTGCTTTTAGTGCTTTACTGTGTAACCACAATGGGCAGCCAAGCTAGTAGTTACTTGTAGGTTATTATCTTCATCTCAACCCAGCAAGAAGTCTATTTATTGATCCTGCCAAATCTCGGCTAGTAACCACCAATGAATAATATCTCCACACCAGTCATGTTGGGCATGGTTGGTGCAGTTGGTAAGATCTCCGCCTTCCGACCACAAGGTCCCCAGTTCGATCCTGGCTCTGCAAAGATATTCACAAGTCTTTGTTTTACCTTCTTTTCTGCCTAAGCTAACTCAGCTTTCCATCCTACCGGGATAGGTAAATGAGTTATAGCGTCTGCTGGTAACCTACGATAGATTAGTATCCCATCCAGGGGGAGTCAAAGACTGTCATCTGCTTAATACCACAGAAACCAAAGATAACCACCGGCTCCATGGGCCACCTGGCTCGTAAAGATTTAGCTTACTCATGATTTCTACCTGAGTCACCAGTCATGGTCCTCACTCCACTCACCTATCATCATTTTCAGCCCATTGAGTTAGTCATGATGCACAGTCAAATGACACTGTTCTCTGTAAGACTCAAACAGGAAATGCATGGACTGACTGCTGATTCAGATTGGCCAAAGTGATGGTGGAGAACTTCATTCGGCTTCATAAGATCGGGAGGATGCCTTTTAATGCTAGAGCTATGAGAACTTTGTAAATTGGTTATCACTTGTGCATTTTGTAATTCAATCATTTGGAGATTTTAAAAAGAATATCCCGAATTATCTTCTGTTATCTAGTCAAACCTCAGACTTAGATAACAAGCAACTGATAAAACTAAACAAAATGCTCAAATGAAAACACCAAGAGAGCAACTGACTGGGGAGTTAAAAAGTTTGCGAACTGGTTTGAGAAACAAAAACTTACAGTGCAATGGATCACAAAACAGTAATTCTTACAGGTAAATTCTGCAAAAGCTCTTTGCTATTAAAGTGAAGACAGAGAAAAGCCATACATCGACTCCAATTGCAGACTGGAATTCGATTATCCACATCTAACCTGTGATCCACTCAGCCAAAACATGTCTGCCAACAGCTGATCATCATTATCTAACCCATGATCCACGCAGCCAAAACATGTCTTCCAGCAGCCGATCATCAACATCTAACCTATTATCCACGCAACCAAAACATGTCTGCCAACAGCCGATCATCAACATCTAACCTATGATCCACGCAACCAAAACATGTCTGCCAACAGCCAATCATCATTATCTAACCTATGATCCACGCAGCCAAAACATGTCTGCCAACAGCCGATCATCAGCATCTAACCTATGATCCACGGAGCCAAAACATGTCTTCCAGCAGCCGATCATCAACATCTAACCTATTATCCACGCAGCCAAAACATGTCTTCCAGCAGCCGATCATCAGCATCTAACCGGTGATTCACTCAGCCAAAACAAGCTCTATTTGTATAATACTTGACGGAAGGGTTGAACACAGATTGTGTTTCAAGTGCGCTGAGAAAGTGTCTTCATTTACCTCACCATGGTAGATGGTTGGAGCTTACAAGACAGTCATTTTGAAATAAAAATTAATCACACTACAGCTAGTTATGTCTATAATGTGGCTGTTTGCCAATGATTGTTACTAATTTGATTAAATTTTGTGGCTACTGAGGCCACAAATTAACTATATTGCCTTCACAAGTCATGTGATTGTCTTAATTATCCCCATTAGTAATTATCACGTTCTAATCCACCCAGTAAACACCAATAATTATCCTAACCTAATCTATCTGTTAAACATTAATAATTAACCTAACCTAATCCACCCGGTAAACACCAGTAATTATCCTAACCTAATCCACCCGGTAAACATCAGTAATTATCCTAACCTAATCCACCCAGTAAACACCAGTAATTATCCTAACCTAATCCACCCAGTAAACACCAGTAATTATCCTAACCTAATCCACTCAATAAACACCAGTAATCAACCTAATCCATTCAATAAACACCAGTAATTAACCTAACCTAATCCACCCAGTAAACACTAGTAATAAACAAATTTAAAATTAGTTGAAATGAAAAACAAAATTCAGAGTCTAAAAAGCAAATATTTCTTAAAAATTGCTAATGTATGGCAGGGCTCGAAATTGCGACCAATACAGTCACATTTGCGACTACAATTTTCCTTTTTGCGACTAAAACTTCAACAGCGGTCGCAATTTTGCAACCAATCTTCATCTCTTGGAGATAATAAAGTAAAAAAAAATTATCTACCAGAAGTCGATACCTTACCACTACTTTAACTTTTTTTAATTTTGCGACTAAAATTTTGCAACCAGTCGCAAAAATGCGACCATGTAATTTTCTTAATTTCGAGCCCTGTATGGGCATTCCATAATCCTATATGCACAAGTAATTTATCCATATCCATGCCGGCAATCACAAATGTTTATTCCACCCCATCCCAACCAGAAACAATTACAAAGTGGATTGTTTTAAGAGTTCAAAATTTTATTTTACATGATGCAATATACAAATCCCTTCATTGAAGGCAACAGTTTATATCATACCACTAATATTTAATAATATACTTTTTAAAACAAAAATACTCTGGCAATATAAAGATTTAAAATCTTTAAAACATAAAAAGGACTGGTAATTAACCAGTATGTGAAAAAAATATTCTTGATGCATAATTACTATTATTTAGTTTTAAAAGTGCAACTACTCTATTCTTTCCATTTTAATTGTGCAATTTCAAAGCACTTGCAAAATGTTTTAAAACTATTACTTGAGCTTAAATGTAGGCATTTTACCAATAGCTACGAGATCAAAACATCACAGACCACCATTTATTACAAAAAAATTCCAGAAACAATTCTGGGAATAAAAAGTTACTCAGTTGATACTCTAACTTACTACATAAAAGAGCAGAGGACATTCAATTGTTTCCTGTTACACATTGCAATATTATAAGACTTAGTTTAGAATGACTATAATTATTGATGGCAGACTTAAACGTGAACCTAGTTTGCCAAAGGGTTCAATTAACCAAGAACTGTACAGAACTACTACAAATTATAAAAAATTTAAGATAAATAGTTTTGGATAAAACAAAATTGAGAAATTGTTGCACTGTTAAAACTCAGACTGAAAACTTAAGTATATTCTGTGAGTTATCAAATAATTATTAAAACTTGAAATATCAAAACAGTTCAAACTGATGCACACCTATATTGAAGACTGATATAAATTCACAAAATTTTTCATCAGAACTAGTTGGATGATTGTAGAAGTAATTGTAGTAATTGTAGAAGTAATGATCTATTTAATAGACAAGTCTTTGTTTAAGTTAATTGTCTAATTTAACAGTGCAACAATTTCTTAATTTTGTTTTATCCAAAACTATTTAACTAGTTAATCTATTTCCATTAGCCGTTTTGGCTAGAGAGCAAAATGAAACTGACTGAACAAGTTTGTCTTTATCAAGTAAAACATTTCAGACTTTCAGCATTTGGCTAGAAAAAGAAAAAATTGGCTAGTAGCAGCTAAGTTGACACTAGCAACTAGAATAATTAGTTAAAAAGTTAGTGTCGAGCTCTGTGAACCATAAATAAATTACAACATTAAAATTCTAAAAATCACACAAAAGTTTAAAAAATCAAATGAACAAAAAGAAAAGAGTTTGTTGAACACTCAGTTAAAGTAGACTTAAATCAGTTGATAAGTTGTGAGTAGTTATGAACCTCAAAAGAACTTGTGTGAAATTAATGTTATCAAAAGTGTACTGCTATTTTGAATCAACCATCAATAAAATAATGTTCATATCCAATTAAAAGTTAATTTTGTAAAAACAATTTTTCCAAATTTGATTGTAACAAGTTATTTGCAAATAGTAAAAATAGCCATTTGAAACAAATTTAGTTTGACGCTGCTTACAAAAAATTTAAAAAAATCATTTTCCTATGATCAAAATTTCTCAATTTTCTTACAAAATCGTTTTTCAAATGCCAATAATAATAAAATTTCTATAAAGTACTTTTAAAGCCATTAAAGATGGTCATAAAGGTTTTATTCAGCCAGTTCTTAAATTTCTTACATCATTTTGTAAACTGAAAGTGACTAAAGACAAAACAAATGATACCTAAAACTTCTACAACCATGAAGCAATGTCAACGTTAATCATAGCATGAAGATTTCTTTGCACTGCTAGGAGGTGTTAGTGGAGTGAATGGCAAAGTGGGGTTGGGGCTGACTCTTTCTGATGGCATTTGGGGATAATCCTTCTGTCGTAACTGAGCTTTTTCCTAAAATTCAACAAAATAATTAAGTTTTACTTTTTATGCAGCCCTAAAAAAAAGAAAATTTAGGTTGGACATGCTAATGCTACTGATTACAACAACCAGTTAATGTAGAACACGGAAATATTCCTCACAAGACATGAAAATCAGGGATTGAATTGACTTACCATTTGTGTCAACTCTACTAAGTGTGTCTGGATATTATGTGCATCTTCAGAAGGTATCTATAGATGATATTATTTGTTAGAATAAATCAGCTGTGTTTTGTTTAAAATTTAAAATGAAGATGTTTACCATGATTTTAACTGTCGTTTCTGATATGTTAGTTTTGACTTAAATCGTAATTCAGAACTTTTAATAATCGAGGTTAGTCAGTAATAATTTTAAGATTTTTTTAGCATCAGTCTATACTGTTAACCTGTTTCTTTGAGATCAACCAACTAGATATATTTTAAAGCTAAATCTTTAGAAGCCTGTTAGGCAACTGCGTATCTCTGGTTTCTGTAGTAATATATAAATAATATCATTAATAATACATGCAGATGAGAGTCTTTGACTCTCCCTGGACAGGACACTAATCCAGGGTTGGAAATATGGAAAAACCGATTGATAGGTGATTTTTTGTGAAGGTGCCAATTATTGCCAGGGGGGGGGGCGGGGGGGGGGGGGGGGGGGGGGGCGGGGGGGCGGGGGGGGGGGGGGG
>JAOBAY020069348.1:0-11928 GCA_025331085.2 Zoanthus sociatus | reverse complement strand
TTGGTTCGGAATTTTTCTCCCGTTATTCGAATTCTGAGTTCATAAACGACCATAGTTTTCATTTTAAGATTAAAAAAAAGGCGATATAGAGACTTTAATTGTTAGTTCTTTAATCAAAACGGAACGCACTTCGTTAATCTATGGTTATTTTTTCTAAAGTCTATTCGTAGTATAACTATTAATTGTAACCTCTATGTTGTAATCTCCCGTACCAACTATTTTATAAGACTACTGGCGACACGACACAAGAAGAGCTCTCAACTACCTCAGTCTAATATTCAATCCTTTACATACTCTTTTTTCTGAGAACTATATAAGACTCTGGAACTCACTTCTGAAGTTGTGGGTTCCGAATCTATAAATTCCTTCAAACAGTCCTGCGCCATGCCAGCAATAAGATCGGCGAAGGTTCCAAGTCACCTCCGCAGACTGTCGACAAAACCGCTGCTAGCCCTCTCGGTATTAGAGAAATCTATTATGAGAGTATTTTCTTTTCTAGGTTCTAAATTTTATTACTTCCAGTATAAGTTATAAGATTAAACTGACAATAAAATGTGAAATGATCACGTACCGTCACCTCAATATGTTCCCATCCATCCTTGTGAGTCAAACAACGACGTGGGGTTACTTTTTTGGTCTTCTTCAGCAGTTCACACTTGCTACTTTCATTGCTGTGTTTTAGGTTTGTTGAAAAGCAGTAAGGCGTCTTCAGACAACTCATTACACAAGCTTCGAGATTTTCAGTTTCAAGGGTATTAACAGTGCTGTCACAACCGAGATAATAATTTGGATAGCGCAACGCGGCAAAGGATGAGCATTGGTTCGTAGTATTGGAACATTGTAATAATCCACTGGTTGAGATTGCAGCCAAAAGAAAAACAATAGTTCTGACCAGGAACGAGCTCATTTCAATTTGTCTGGAAAAGAATACATAATGACTCACCAAAAGCAATTACTGACTACTGTTTACGAACAGAAATGCTACAGTATATGTGTTGTCAGTTATTATGACCAAGTAACAAAAGAGTTTTGAATCTTAATACATACATGTAAGAGACAAAGAACATTAAATTATGCTTATTAAAACGCACGTTAAAAATACATCATATAAACGTTCGTTAAAAATACATCATATTGTAATATGGACCATATCATAACTTGGTTTGGTAGTTGGTGGTACAGATTTATTCCCAAACTAACTCAGTAGTTCACAAAAGTATTAACCCTAAAAAGAAAAAAAAAGCGCCCTCCCTCACTGAATTTTGAAAAAAATTGATAATAAACCGGAATCTTTTTTTAGTGGCCTAAAGTATTAGCAGTTAGAACTCCACTGTTAGTTTCAAAAAGTAAACAAAAGTGCTTGGTCGAGCTTTTAGGAACATACATTTAAAAAAATCTCAGTTACTTGTAGATATAGATATTAAAATTTCTTGATCTGATTTCAAAGCCAGGTTATAATTAGGGTGCTCTGTTTTGAGTAACTGCATGTGGAAGACATTTTACTAATTATTTCTTTATGAAAGCCATATTTCAAACCACGTTGCTAATGATTCGGTTGCTTGTCTATGAACTTTACCAAGTTTAATTTGAAAAAAAAGCATTGACTTAATCATTGTTTAGCTTATATAGCAAAGCTCCATCAAATTGGTTGCAGGAGTGATACACTGACGTTTTTGTATAGAGAAGGTGTAGTGTTTACATTCTGTAATGTATCTAGTACTTGATATTGTATCAGATATTGTGGTACTTGTATTGCACATGGCTGAAAGTAGTAAAAGTATTCGGCGAAACCTTGAATGGTGTGTGTGTGTGGTTAAATCCGAATAAATCTTGGTCATCGTCCGACAAAACACCACAGATGGCTTTTCGTAAAACGAAATTAAACGGTGATTGAATTGCCCGAAATGATCCAGAGATTGTAAATAGAGAATCATTCTTTCAAAATCAATTTGAGAGGCTGGAAGCAGAGAGTTGCTGTTACACAACTTCCCGCGGCCGCCATGATCTTGACACACGGGCTAGGCATTCTGGGTTGATGACGAAACTTAGTTGCTCCAGTTGCTATGTTACTGCTATTTGAGAGCAAGATACACCCTGTTGTGTTGTCGATTGTCATAATCAAGCAAAAAAAAATTATTTTTAGCTTTTTTCAAGGTTTTACAAGAAGACATTGTCATAAATGGAAGGGAAACTCGTAAATAAAAACATTGCCACATCTGGATAAAATGTTTGACGACAATACATCCACAAAATATGAACAAATCATTTTCAACACAACCCGACAAGACCCCGAGTATAGCAACTGTTGTCTGCAAATTGTAATTGCTCACATACAACTCGTCGAGCAATCAAGTTACTTCATCAACCCAGAATGTCTTGCTCGTGTCTCATGATGGCGGCCCTTGGAAGTTGTGTAAGCCTTTTTTAAATGACCAGAACTCCAAATCAGGGTTACCAAAAAACCTTTTCCTATGAAAATCTACTTATTTTATATGTCCCGAATACAAAAAAAAGGCTATTTGTGTTAACAGTGGAGGTTCCCTTTTTAAAAGAAAATGCGTTACGTAACCTTAGTTACAAAGGTGCGATTTCTGAACAATATATACTACTAAGTTACTATCAAACTAAGTTAAGCCTATTGCCTAAAGTTTTGACTCCACTGAAACAAGCTCACGATGAATCTCGATGACTCTAAAGAATTTCCTCTTGGCCTTAAACGAAGTTCCTCAACAGCTTTCCCACTCGGTCTCCGCCGACTACAATAGCACTCTATAGCTTCTTCACTCGGTTGGCTCCCGCAAGAACCACAATTACTACCTAGCTGACTCTTCATATACATTTAACTACTATTCTAGAACATTCAGGGAGCTCTTATTATGCAGCATTACATTATAATTACACCATTCGGTAGAATGTTCTAAACTGTGCGGTAGAAAGCTCTGACACAAACATTTATTTACATTTGTTCTCCATTACATTCCTTTCAAAGGTTCTCTTTTTCGTTTTAATTACGCGCCACAAAGCCGTCTTACAACTTAAAAAAATGTGTAAAACTGTAAAAAGTACAAACCAGCCTAACTCGACGGTTTGGCCAAAACATACACGCATGCGCACAACCGGCTTCACCTAAGTAACTTCAATGACCATTTTCACACTAGAAGACGAACAAGACGTCTGCACAGACAAATCGTCTGAGACAGACAAATCGACAAGTGTGAAAAGGGGACGTAACAATTTTCAGACGAACAAATCGTCTAAATGTGTCAGTGTGTTTGTCCGTCTATATACACAAACTTTTTCGTCCAGACGAACAAATGTAAAAGACCAAAACTCGTCCTAATAAGGTTCACACTAGACGAACAAAGACGAACAAATATCGAGTTTGTTGGCCCCTGGGAACCTGGAACTAGCAAAAAAGTGGTAAATTGTGGGAGATTTGACCACAACTTTTTTCAATTTGGTCGTCTCGAATTCACATTAGATGAACAAATTGGCAAACAATTTGTCCATCTAGACGATTTGTTTGTCTTCTAGTGTGAAAACGGCCAATGCAAACAACTGGAGTTGTATGCACAAGGGCGAGTTCAGGGAAATGCTTTTTAAAAGGCTTACATAATAATCTTTAAGGTTTACATGTCTTACATATCTTTTTAACCCAACAATGGAGTTTTATATATTTCGACAATTTCAAGCCTGAATCTTAAGTTTTATTATTCTTAAACAACTCCTTTGAATAAATTCTATTTAAGTAGTGCAACAAACAAAATATAAAAATGTTTGCTTGGAGAATTGTGAAAAAAAAAACACGATAATTGTAATATGAAATTGTCTCTTTTTTCGTCAATTTTAGTCATAAAAATATAAAATTTAGTCAATGTTCAATAACCGTTAGAAAATATCGACATTTTTTTCCATTAAGACTCGGAATATTTTAAAAATGTTTGTTACTCGCACTGCGGGCATCAAAGCATGCCTGGGTGGATTAAATGTACTCAGGCATATAGAATATCTGCATATTGAAGTAGAAATAGAATTTGCAGCTGAAGTGTCAGGAAGATATATAAACATTTTAAGCGTGTGCTGAATCCAAAGCATCAACAGATGTAGAAGAAAAAATTAAGTAATAAAAAAATGATAAATATATAACATAAGTCAACTTTCGATATTTGGGATTCCGATGTTAATGAACTTCTTTTAACACATTCAAGATTTTCCTTTCCAGTTTCATCCTTTAAAATTTCACTTATGGTAATACACGGATTCATTTATTAAACTATTTCTTTAAATTGATTTTTTTTTCTCGTAATTATAAGTCATCATTAAACATTTATATATTGACTATTGCATCTACACATTACACCAAACTTATTTAAAAACACAAAATATAAGATAAATTGAAAACTTTCCAAGTGTAACCTAGAAATTGATTTGGAAGTTTTAATTTTGTATTGAAGGCAACAATCTTTTTTATTTAAAGAATTTTAAATCTTTCTTTTTTTATTTTAAAAATATTAAAACACTCATTTGCAGTATTAAAAGTGAATTACAGAGTATTATTTACAATTAAAAAATGTATCTAACAGTGTATAAAATAGACTAAGAATAGTGCATATAAAATAGTTAAAAATATTTAAATGTAAAAAAGGAATCCTTTCTTTTTGTTCTGCAGAAGGTAAAATTTCTGAACTTATAATAATCATTTTTGCCTCGCCTTAAATTATAATTACATGAGTTCTCAATAGGTTTGGGCAAAAGATAGCTAAGTCGGTGCATGGCTTTTTTGTCTCATTTTGTTCATGTATTTAGTACACAGTTCAGGTCTTCTTTTGGTGAGTGATTTAATTCCTGCTAGTTGTACTGTAGTGCCTCTGAGTATGTTTCTGCTCCTGTAAAGATGATCCTTAATTATCAAAGGACAAGGTGTTAGCGTCAAAAATGTATAGTTTTTTAGTGATTTTTGTTATACAGTAATTATTGAATCTTGCTTACAGTTCATTGATATTTTCAAACAATAAAACAGTAAGTGAACTTAATTTAAAAGTTTTTTTGGTTGGTTTGTTTTGTAGCAAAGCCTCCGATGTTTAGCCCATGCAAGCTTCTTGATATGGAACTTGAAATGGTATACATATGAGTTATTACCAGTATGTTAAAACTTTGGCCTGGGACAGGTCAAAGGTAGTGAAGGTAGAAGGCTGTTAGTATTGATTATCTCTGTACTTCTCCAAAAAACTGAAGCATTAAGCTACTGTACTAGCTAAAGCTGAATTTCTGCTAGTCTGTGGCTAGTTTCATTGACTACTGTTAGTGTTGAGCCCTACTTACAATCATTTATCCCTTGACTGTGTAGCATACTGTGAATTCATATTGTGTGCTTTTATTAGTGTTCTGAGCATGTTACAATAAGTGCAGTAGCATTTGTGCTTAGATTCAGCATTAAACCATCAATAAATCTACAATTAATACTCTAACATTGTGTTTTTACATGGTGCACTATATTGTTTTGTTATGTAAAGGCTCACACCTTCGCTTTAGCCATGGCGATTTGTGAATGAAAAAAAAGCTAATTTATTTACGAGCCTAGGGGCCATGGTGCCGGTGCTTATCTCCAGTTTCTGTAGTGTTAAGCAAATGAGCGTCTTTGACTCCCCCTGGACGGGACACTAGTCCATCACAGGTTAGCTCCCAGCAGACACTGTTACTCATTTACCTACCCCGGAAGGATGGAAAGTTGAGCTAGCTTAGGCGGGGAAGAAAGTCGCACAAATCAGTTCAAATCTCGGTAGAGCTGGGGATTGACCTGGAGACCTTTTGTTGGAAGAAAAAGCAATGTGTTTTATAACTCGGGCCTTCTCCAAAAGCCCAATTAGTTAGGAGGGCTATGTTAAAACTTTTATTTTTAGATGGCCAGAGATACTTTCATTAGTAAGTGTCACCCTCTTTGAGTGAAGATAATTACTGTTGTTATAATTAGTAGTAGTAGTAGTAATTGGTAAAAGGTGACTTGCACTCCTCCAGATTATTACTACAAGAGAGTGGAGGGGCTTGGTCTCTTTTAATGAGTTTGTATATAAACTGTTTATGCCTTTTATTTTTTAAAAAAGGCCTTCTTTTGTGGACCAAGTAACAACCTTGGCGAGTCCATACCCATCAGTAAGGTGAGAAAAGAAACATTCGTATCGTTTGTCTGGCTCTTTTAGTTGATTTTGCATGGGCTTGATATTATAGCTAAAGCCGTAATGACCCAAGTGGGTCACCAAGTGGAGTTTGTGCCTATCTCCAGTTTCTGTAGAGTCATGCAGATGACTCCCCCTGGATGGGACAGACGCTGGTACTCATTTACCAATCCCGGCAGGATGGAAAGTTGAGTTTGTTTAGGCAGAAAAGAACAAGTATTCAAATCCCAACAGAGCAGGTGATCGAATTGGGGACTTTGTGATCGGAAGTTAAATATAACTAAATTAAACGTTTCCTATCATTCATTTGTTTGAACTTCCTAGGATTTTAACTAAAAACTTAAAATTGTAGTAAAAGTTTTGGAACTTCAACGTTAAGGGCTTTGGATAGTTTTTAAAAAAAGTTGGAAACAATATATATTGTGTACAAACCCTGTTTTAGGAGGTGCTTCTTCATTCCACAAAATCATTTGTTACTTTCAGAGTGGAGAACAAGAGAGAATGAAGTAAGGGAGTGAATCCTCCATATAGGTCTTATTCCTAGGGTCATCCATACCTGATGATTACCTAGAGAGAATGAAGTAAGAGAGTGAATCCTCCATATATTATAGGTCTTATTCCTAGGGTTATCCATATCTGATGATTACCAAGAGAGAATGAAGTAAGAGAGTGAATCCTCCATATAGGTCTTATTTCTAGGGTTATCCATATATGATGCTTACCTAGAGAGAATGAAGTAAGAGAGTGAATTCTCCATACAGATCCATATCCACATCTGATGATTATCTAGAGAGAATGAAGTAAGAGAGTGAATCCTCCATATATTATAGGTCTTATTCCTAAGGTTATCCATATCTGATGATTACCAAGAGAGAATGAAGTAAGAGAGTGAATCCTCCATATAGTTCTTATTTCTAGTGTTATCCATATATGATGATTACCTAGAGAGAATGAAGTAAAAGAGTGAATTTTCCATCTAGGTCTTATTCATAGAGTATTCCCTGTTAGAGTGAATTCGTTTGGGCCAATTCTGGAATATGAATACATGGATTTTTTGGAAGAGTCGTTCGTTTGGGACCTATTCTAATTCCGGATTACTTGGAATACTCTTCCGCTCATTCTGCTCCTGATATATAGCTGGGATAATCTGGAATAGTGACGTCACACGCACTAATCTGAAAGGCAACAGCAATAACAACAACAAAAATAGCAGACAGCCGGCTTGACAGCAAAGAAAATGCCACACCAGCTGTACTGCCTACTCCAGAGCTACCGAATTCCACTGATCTGAAGTGAAAATAACCGTACACATTTAGGAATACATGAATTACTTGGAATAACTGTTCGTTTGGTGAATTAAAATCCAGAAAATCCAGATTATTCCAAAATGTATTCTTATTCCAAAATAGACCCCAACGAATGCACCCTTAAGTTATTTTTAAACATGGTACCCAGGCCATCTCTTGCGTGGATGATACTCGCTCGTTGTGTCGACGTTTTCATGGAACAGACATGGAGGAGTAGTTGAGTTTGTTGATAAAACTTCTCTATGTCTCTTTTGTCTTGATGACGTTCTGGCAATACTCTTCAGATCATACTCATTTCTCAAATTGCATGTCAATGTCATTGTTAATGTGGTGTCGCGTGTGATTGTCACTTTTGTCGTTTTTGTCATGTCTCTCCGACGTTGTTTTTCTTCTAAACGAGGAATAGCTTCATTCTGTTAATTGACAGACAATTTGAGAAATGAGTATGATCCGAAAAGGGTAGGATTACCGAAACGTCATTAACAAGACAAACAGAGACACCGAGACAAGCGTAAGTGGAAAGATGACAAGCCAAAGATAATTACCACAGACACACTAGCCCAAATAAGAAGACTTGCAAGTTTTGAGAAGGAATAAGACTACAATGATAAATACCGTGTACAAAACACCTATACGGGGGATTTACACTCTCTTTCCCCTCATACTCTCATGTTTGAGGGTGATCTGTTTATTGTGTATTGCAGGCTCATGAGCACATCTTTGGGATGGTCATTATGAATGACTGGAGTGGTAGGTGAACTCTGGACAATTATCACTAGAAACATTTGAATTATTTACTACCAATCACTTGACACTTAAGAAACTTTATTCTTTTTTGGAGTCTGACCGATGGAATGGCTGCAGCCAGTGGTAACCGTTAAACCAAGTAAAACCACAAAGTAACGATTTTAAAAACCCATTGAACCAAAACAACAAAATTATCTTGACGAAGCCCCTTTAAAGTTTCCACATAATTAACAGAGCTAGACTTATGAAAGCACATTGTCCTACTCTAGATACGTCGCTAAAACAACGATCAGATTAATGAATACTTTCACTAACATTTAGCTAAGCGTTTGACATGATGAAATTGTACTAAATTGTTTGAAGAGCATGTAGTTACAAGCTGTATCCGTATGGAAGAATTCGATCAACAACTGATTGTGTCCACGAGTGAACAGAAAGGGCCATAAAAGCTTATTGCTTTCCCCTCGAAATCTCTTTGAAGCTTTCATATGAATGCTTCCTTGCGGAGAATTTCATGCATGTTCTGCCTTCTCTCAAACCACACATTAACATCGACAAACGTCTGGTAACGCTTTTTAGCTGCTTCAGATATATCAAAGAAGCTGATTGGCTATATGCACAAACGATCTTTACAAGGAAGCTGATTAGCTTCCAATGGTTCAACCGACCAACCATATATGGCAAACGGTAGAAAAGGCCGACCACATCACCTTTGAATAGGACCGCTGACATCGCTACCGCTTCGTCAGCAATTAAATATATACATTCGAAACAAGCTTTGTTACACTCAAGTAAAAATTTCAAGTGATATTTTGATCTCTTGGGAATTTAAAGAGAATTTAAAGAGAAAATAAATCGCATTGCACTGACGATATCTCGTTTAGAAATGCTGTTTAAGTAAACTTGTTTCATTTATCGAGAAATTCCGCTAACATCTAGTTACTTTAAAAGTTACTTTAAAATTGAGCCTTGTGACAAGATATCGTAAAGCCAGATTGCTTTGTGACCTGACAGTTGAATAAGTTGGCCATGAATACAAACGCTAGCATGTTTTTGTGTATTTTCTTGTCGTAACTTTCTTCCTTTAATAGGAGAAAACGTTCATTTTGTTTTTCATTTTTAAATATTTTATCAAGTCTTATTTTTGTCATACGTTTATAGTCTGTAGCTTTATAGCCAACTCGAAACAAAAACGTTTTAGTTGGTAAAAATCTATGCAGCAATTTCTATTGAAAACACTGAAGTTTTGTTTTTTTTTTCACGCAGTTAAGAGGGAGTTTATGTATTTCAGCTTAATCAACATTCTCTAGAGCCAATGTAGCTATCCATTTTTCGTGACATTTTTGAGATGTGTCGGCTCCTATTTTATTTACAAACGATTAATAAGTGTCTTAGCTTCCTTTTTATTAACCTTAAAAGATTTATTGACTGCTGGCAAACACTAGGATCCCTTATGCTCAAGATGTAACGTCTATTAATTATAATTATGACAGAATATTCGATCTTATTTCCGATTAGTCAGAATGTATTGCTTTGTTAGTTATTTTTATCGTTTTTTGAAACGCCCCACGGTTTATACCCTTTAACTGAGGCATCGCTTAGTGCATTTGCAGTGATACCCTCTTCTAGGAGAAGTGAAAAACAGTACCAAACTAAATATATCTACCTAAATCCTTTACGAGCCAAGTGGCCCATGGAGCTGGCACTTATCTCCGGTTTCTGTAGTGTTAAGCGGATGAGAGTCTTTGACTCCCTCTGGACGCGACACTAATCCATCGCAAGTTTGCTCCCAGCAAACGCTGGTACTCATTAACCTACCCTAGAAGGATGCAAAGCTGAGTTGGCTTAGGTGGAAAAGAAGGTCACACAAATATTCGAATCTCGACAAACTGCCGGGATCGAACCGGGGACCTTGTGGTTGTAAAGCAGAGATCTTACCAACTGCGCTGACCACGTCCGCTCTATATATATATCTAACGCAGAGTTTATTATCACAGTTATTGCTAGCTAACTTGTTTTCATTTGTTACCGACAGCTCGTGATATTCAGAAGTGGGAATATGTTCCCCTGGGACCCTTTCTTGGGAAGAGTTTTGGAACCAGTATCTCTCCCTGGGTAGTAACAATGGAAGCACTACAGCCCTTCGCTGGCGCGAATCCAGTTCAAGTAAGTAGCAATTGCCATCGACAAGTGTACTTGATGTAGTGTTTATTACAGTGGACTCCCGATAGCTCGACCCTTCAGGGGAAATAGAAAAAGGTTCGAGCTATCGGGAGTTTGAGTTACCCGGGAGTTAAGAACAAATGACCGGAAATAAGGAAAAACGATTATCCTGTACACTTCTATTCGTACAATGTACATTTTAATTTACATTAATTAAATTTAATTAAGTACTGTATGTATGTAATGAAATGTTTCTACCAGTATCGCATTTCTTTTTCCATGCACACTGCACTTTAAAGGACACCAAAAATTTATTGACATTTTGAAGAAAGAGTTCAGCAGCAAAGCTTGATGAAATTAAGATGAAATATAAACGACCCTGAACAGAATTACTGGAAGAATAAGTACTACATTTTTTTACTTGTCACGTCTTGAAAAATGTGTTCGTGTTACCGAGGGAAAAATTGCAGTAAATGTATGAACGAAATCCACGGGAAATCGATGTTGGTTCCAACTAGCGCGAGGTTCGAGTTACCGAGCGTTCGAGTTATGGGGAATTTACTGTACTAGTAGTAGCTATCGTTAAGTGCCAGCGAGCATTATTACAATGTATTTGTATTGTGAATAATGTTTTTAATTTTACTCGTAAGTTATTATGTCTTTGTTTTATTTCTGTAGGATCCCAAACCTTTGCCGTACTTGCAACACAGTGATCCGTTCTCATTTGATGTCCATCTTGAGGTGTCCTTGGCATGTAAGTACGTTACATCTCGTAGATACAGCATTACAGAACTTGTGTACGACCTCTTAAACCTCGATAGTATTTAAATAATAAATAAATAAATAAATAAATAAATAAATAAATGAATAAATAAATAAATAAATAAATAAATACTTTATTTAACTGATAATAAATAAATAAATAAATAAATACTTTATTTAACGTCAATTGCGAAGGAAGGCGTTGCCCATTCTTCCTAGCCAGAGGCTAATGTTTAATCGCTTGACGGCTCAGATCTTGGTGTGGAAGTCGAATTTGCAGAGGGTAGAAAACCGGAGTACCTGGAGCAAAACCCACGGAGTCAGATCTAAATCGACAAATCTCAGCCCACGTGCGGCGCCTGGGAATCAATCCCGAATCGTAGAGGTGGAAGGCGCGACTGATGGCCACTACACTAACGTGACAAAGTCCAATTTCACGTTTAGGTTCGTCATGTAATAGTGCACACGGTCATTTATAAACCCCTCTTCTGATTGGTTCATTCAAATGACATCTTGGCGGAAATTGTTGTCGCACGCGTGTGATACGCATCAACGGAAAGGCGAAAAGCCGAATATTATTCAAGTTTTTTCGACATTCGTTGTCCGAGTCGGCAACTAAAAACTTTTATGTGCAGTGAAATTTATTGACATGGATTTAGGCAGCTGTTTTGTGTCAGGAAAGCATTTTGTTGAGCAACTTGTGGCTAGAAACATGTCGAGTCTCCAGCCTTCCCAATTTTATTGAAGGTGAAACTTTCCTTGCAAAATGCAATTCG
>JAOBAY020069337.1:0-11930 GCA_025331085.2 Zoanthus sociatus | reverse complement strand
CCCGCCCATCCCCTTCCCCCCATCCCCCATCCCACTCGGGGAAGCCGATGACAGGTGCATAATACAAAATCAAAAATCGCTCGTCTCAGTTCTCTTAGGTGAGCTTTTTTTCACTCACCAAGGATTTTTCAACTGCAAGCACCAACGGTCTGAGCATTGGACAAGCTCTAAACAAATGCACATATAATTTTTTAAAGAACATAGCAAAGTCAAATCTCCACGAAAAGTACATGCATTAACAATCATTTGTGATCCAAACGTTTCCGGAAAAACTCTGGGTAATTTTAGTTACAATAATTTTTTTTTTCATTTAATTTGAAAAAAAGAGCCAGATAAAGAGACATTGTTTTTTCAAGGCCATGAGCGAGAGTTCCAGAAATGTTCTAGGTATTGTTGGAAGGAGTCTGCTTGTAACAATATAAATTTCTTCCTATTGGGAGCATAATAAAAAAATTAAAAATATTTTTTAAATAAAAATGTTTTCAGTTTTCGTTCAAAATCAATTGGGTTTTTAACGTTTCTAAGTTCAGCAGAAAGCTTGCTGGACAATTTAGGGGCAGACAAAGAAAAAGCACGATCTGCCGTACATTTGTCAGAGAGAGAGAAAGACAAAGAAACACTTTCTTGAAAGCGGAGAACAAGACAGGTGGGAACACGGTGTCGACTAATTTCAGACAGATATGACGGGGTTTTATTGTGGACACATTTAAAAGTAAAGGCGCGGACACACGATGCAACATTTCATGCAACATTGCGCGCAACAGGGTTCAGTGTTGCATCGTGTGTCCACCGATGAATTTTGTTGCATGCAACATTTCACGCAACAAAACTGAAGTTGAATCGAGCTTTACTCTTGCAACATTGCGCGCAACAAGTTTTGTTTTTTAAAGGACTTCGTATTGGACGCCATTTCAGTGATTGTTATGATGTTGGATAACCACATCGCGCTATCACGAGCAATGTTGTGTGATTTTGTTGCACCGTGTGTCCACCACCAAAAAATTTGTTGCGCGCAATATTGCATAAAATGTTGCACCGTGTGTCAGCGCCTTAACACTTGCGCTTGAGAAAAAAAGAATATGAATACACACGCTTTTTTTATAAGAACCAGTTATTTTTTCCGTGCCTAAAAAGTGTGTGCACTAATAAAGTATAAGAACATTTTTAAAAACATTTGAGGCTAAAATCCCCATGAAAATATTTAAGAAATGATCGAGCCTCGGACAAAAATAAGACGTTCTTGTATATCCAACTGAAGAATTGTCCTGTGCATGCTATGAAAAGCCCTTTCAAAGTTCACAAGGAACAATAACATAACAATAATAATATAACAATTAACTTTCTAGTCGAACGCACTGCCAGCACAGGTTATTTAGTTACAGTAAAACCTCGCTTATCCGGACTCATCTTGACCTCGGTAAATACAGTCCGAATAATTATCGAGGATCCGAATAATCGAGGTTTGACTATATATGTCAAAGATGATATTGGGGTCACAACTTTGCGACTTGGAGATGATCACTTTTTTTTTGTGAAGACTGACTAGAAAGTTTAATTTCCATATTATACTGTAATTTTTTTTTGTTCCCAAATTAGGATTGTCTTCCCATACGTTGTGATCAGAGGATTTGTACGTATAAATCGTTTACTCGATCGAGAGCAAGAACGACGGCAGCTTACCAGAGGCCCAATTAGGTTCATCCATGTCTGACGGATTGTGGGAAAAAATTCGGGTGAAGAATAATAACTGATCGTTTGCGCTTGAGATCAAACGGGAGGAAAACATTTCCCTTCGAGAAAGACCAGAAGCCACAGAGACTGCAACAAAACGGGTTCCTTCTGTAGGTACCGTAGGTATAGTAACATAGATTTCGTAAATGCAGTTTTAACCAATGAAAAACACTAAAATAAAGCTCACCCCGACCCTCAACCAATCAAGAAACACTTCCTCCGGTAAACGCTCCATTTACAGAAATTAACCGAGTAACAAGATTTTGAAGTTTTTCGCGAGCGTACGAAATGAATTTTTTTTCGATTCACTCTTTCTTAACCTGAAGTACATTCATTTCATGTTTTTAAAATTTGGACATTTTTTCGCCTCGAGTTTCAGGAAGTGGTTCGGGAAGGTAGGATTCTACCAATCTTCTTTTTGAGATGGAAGTACAGTGAACCCCCACGTATAAGTTCCCAGGTTTTTTCAAGTCAGCAGGCGTAGGTTCTTATGTAGATGGTGCTTAATATGAAACAAGACGCTCTAGGAGCGTTCACTGGGCTACCTTTTGTTCCAGGCCCCTCTTCTCCTCACAACACAATTTTGAAGATTGTGAGTCGAGCTTTCGCCGCAAGGAACTGTGGGATACACGTTTTGCCTCTTACCACAGGTAGCCCAGTAATTAGCCTGTCTAGGTTCTTAATCAGGTTCTTATTTTTAATTTTAAAAAAATGTACTTGTAATATATATTGGGTGCAATTATTCACACAATATCATTTATGTGAAATACAATAGAGTACAAAATAACATAGCAGTAAAAAGTCTACAAAATAGAGTCAAAATAGAGCTAAGTTCAGTGATTTTAGTCAAGTAATACAGAATAATGTATTTTATTTACAAGAACAAAGTTTGAAGTATCGCATTTTACAATAATTACTTTCGGGCTGAAATGGTTCTTCTATGAAATGTGCTTAATTATTTAAACTGATTTCAGCCGGACAGTTTCGTACTAAATTTTAGGGTTTTTTTACGCGGGTTTTTACTGTATATGAAACTTACCAAGTAACGAAATAGACGGTCACAAGTGATGTTCAACATCTCGCTTGTGCTTTCTAAGGTTCTCGCTACTTGTGCGTGGCTGCCTCTAAACGCCTTCTCCCATGAGTAAGCAATGTAGAACGGACTTCTGAACAGATTCAGCTGTTCAAACACATTTTGAAGTTTCTGCTTTATCTGCTCACAAAAGTGGAGAGCAATATTTTTTAAGCATTAATAATACTTTGTTTAACTTCCTGGCTTATGATTTATAGTTTTCTGCAAATTGTCAAGAAAGGGACGACACATAATTCAATTTAAATTTCGATTTAATAAACGTGTTTCAGCAGAAACTCTTACCTTAATTCTTTTATGTAGTTACGCCTAACATCGTAAATATTTTTATTTGAGAGTCATCTCATCTTGACTAAAAATATAACACAAACTGCGCTTACAAACATCATAGCACAACGCATGTTGCAGATAAAATGTATTTGAAAATCTTTAACATGCTTTGTGGTATATTAACCGCCAGTCTTCCGCGAGGGAGGTTCGGGTTCGATTCCCGCGGCCGGATCAACTCTTTAAGCCATTAAATGATTAATGTTTTATTATTATTATTATTATTATTATTATTATTATTATTATTATTATTATTATTATTATTATCATTATTACAATGTTGGTAACCGCAGTTTGTGTTGTGTTTTTAGTTAAGTATGAACCTTATATTTTAAAGGGAAAGGGTTAACGAGTAAAAATAGAAAAACAAACTTGCTCTGTTTCAGCATAATAACATTTTAAATTTTTATTTCGCGTTTAATGGAACTGAATTAGCTTTTGAGATTCTGAATTTTTTTTCTCGACTGACATGAATAGAAATACAATTGCACCAGTGATATTCATTGGATGAAAGAATCTTACAAAAAATATTGTTTGGACACGAAACATTTAATGGTAACAGTGAATTTAAGAGAAGCGTTTTAACATTAAATTCTCAATGAATAGATTTTTTTACAAATACAATATAAATTCTTAATGACAACTCCGATTCCCCAAAGGGGATTTTAATTGTCATTTTAACAAGCAAATCAATACAGGGTCAGCATAATGATTATGAAAGTGTTTAGTTAGTTTTACATAGTCCCTTAGTAAATGTCTTCGATGAATGAGACAAGACAGACCACAACACCGGGATTGTACTTTTAAGTGCGTGGGTTCTGCTAAATCCCCCGATAGAGGGTCGGGAGACTGGACCTACGGTTTAACGTCCGAGAAGATGCGAAGGTCTGACCATTTGCAGATGTCAGAGCAAAGACAGCACCTTCTCAATTATTTTAGGAATCTGGTGTTAGGACCGGCTGAGAATCGAATCCGAGCGTCCTGCACGGTAGACTAGTGTCTTACCATGTAGGATGACCAGGTAGCAGTGTCTTTTTTTTATTTGTTTTATTATGTTAATTACATTGTTTAGACCGCTGTACACTGTGTACAAGTACAATGAACTTATCCGACAAAACTCAAATTGAAACGTGCAGTTTCCTTATAGAAATTCAGTCCTCTATAAAGTCAGTGCTCTGGCAAGAGTCCATCTCCGTCTGAGGATGAGACACCAATCTATCACTGGTTACTTCCTAGTAAAATGTGGTGATCATTTTACTGACCTCGTAAAGATGGAAACGTAAGTCGAATGGGGCGAAAAAAAATAATATAGTATATAAACAAATAATATAATAGAATACAATATTTTTTGGTTCAGTTGTGGGAGCCAAGTCTGTGGTTAACCCAGGTAAAGTAATCCGGAATCCGTAATCCAGGAAACCTTTGCTTTTGGAATCCGAAATCCAGGTCTAAGAATCCAGAGTCCTGGGAAACAGACCTTTTGGAATCCGCAATCCACTGGGGTGGAATCTTGAATCCAGTACCTCGAGTCTGGAGTCTACATCGTGGAATCAGGAATCCACTGAGGTGGAATCGTGAATCCAGTATCTGGAGTCTATATAATGGAATTAGGAATTTACTGAGGTTGAACCTTGAATCCATTACCTGGGATCCGGAATCCACATCATGGAACTGGGATCCACTGAGGTGGAACTTTCATTCCAGTACCTGAGGTCTGGAGTCTACATCGTATAATCCTGAATCCAAGGCTGGCATGGACTACATTATATGGGGCGAAACAAAGGCTTTAAATGTTTTATTAAAGGATTAAATATGATAAACCAGGGACATTAGCCCGACATACCGATAGATTGGTACAATTTGTTATGTTCACTTTGTGCAATCCAAGCACATCAAACTCCATTGGTTCAATGAGAGAATTGCGGTTGACCCATGGATTGGCAGACATCAACTGTAATACAGTGCAAAACATAATCATGATTAGTGTTTTTAAAATGTTTTCTCAGTTAAAATTTTTAAATGTTTATGTTTTTAGTTTCCTTTATTGTGGCTACCAAATCAAATTGCTTCAAATTTGGCAACTGATGATTTCGTTAATCTAAATATTTTGATAAATGCTTTAGAATACTATAAATGGTAAAAACGCAATGCTTGTAGAATGTGGCTAAAAGATGAACTCAAATATTGATAGCACAAACGTGCTAGTAGCTAACTTGAAGCCACTATATTGGGTACTATGGCTATAAAGATGAACTCAAATATAGATAGCACAAACGTGCTAGTAGCTAACTTGAAGCCACTATATTGGGTACTATGGCCATGTTTGCTGTCCTTGGCGGCTAGCAATCAATGCTCATTATTTCATGGTAGTTTGAAGGGGTAAGGCCCACTACCAAACGTGGCCATAGTGCCCAATATCGAGTTCATTTACAGAAGATTGACTTATTCATTAAATTTAATTCTTACCTAACAGAAATCGTGCCTCTGTTTGATATACACTAACAAAAGCCTTTCATGAAAATCGTCAAATCTCTTTTATACAGCTAATACTAATATTAGAACATCTTTCATTACTTTAATTTGTTCTTGACATTAAAGAATCTATACGCCTTTTTGTACATAATATTTTAAATAATTACGAAAAAATGTCTCACTTGACTGAGCTTTGAAAGTATAGCACTATCAGTTTTTTGTAATTTTAATGTGAGTGTGAAAAAGTGTCTCAACCAAGTGTTTTTTTTTATTGCTAACTGAGCTTTAAAAGTATAGCAGTATCGATTTTTGTGATTTAATATGAGTGTGTACTATGTGGTCAGTGGTTATTTCGGGTGCTGCATTTGCATGCAGATGACCTGGGGTTCAAACCTCCTTTTGACTGCTGTCTGTATTTGTCTCTGGTGATTCTTGACTCAAATCTAACACTTTTATAAATAGCAAACAGTTTACATCTTACAAGTTGCGATTTATAATTGTGCCTTATGTGTGTGTATCAAGCTAGCTTCTAAATAAGCTACTTTAAAATACAAGTTTAAATAATTTATTGTTGGTTTTTTTGTCGATTGGTGTTAAGTAAGAATATAAATTTGTTTAAGATTTGAGAATGATTTAGCCTTTATTGACCCCTGCTTTCAAAACCAATTCTACAACTGCTAAAGAGGGTGTTAATGTTGGCTGTTTCAACTTCCTTGCCAGTGCTAAGGTTGTTCATTTACTCTTAGGCATTAATCTCTTTTATTTTTCAGTTATTGATCTTTTCTTAGTAATGCACTGAACGTCATTAATCATTTTCCTCAGACAAAACCGCAATTCATCGGGGGACCTTTGCCATCAAGGATTTCTGGTTTTGTGCAGGGAGGACATGACAAAGTGTTAATTTCATTGTTACAAATATGTTATTCTTTGTACCATCGAGAAGGAACGCAAGGTAAATCATACTAAGGGTTTGTAAGGCACCGTGGCCCAGTTGTTTGAAAGCCGATTAACACTAACCCAATTAGAATAATTTGACCTATGTTCTTGTTTCCAACTTTATAGGGACTGAGTTAAGCTTTAAGTTTGGGATTAATAAGTGTTTTTCTTTGAAAGTTTGAACAGTATTTCGTAAAAATCGTAAACGTTTACTTGGAGAAGACATTGCTGCTTGAATTATTTGCTTAACCCAGGATTAGAGTTACTGGACCAAGGAAATCCTTATATTTCTTATGTTTTGGAATTTCACTCTAAATCTGTATTTTTCTTTTAAGGGACCGTAAAAATCCTTGAATTTTGACCATCTACCCACTAATACGTTTCTTATAAAGTGATAAGTTTATGCACGTGGTAATTTCGTTCTATTTGTTCAGTCATCAGAATGAATGGATTTCGAAAAGAAATAAGGGAAAGTGGAATATAATGCGATTGTTTTCTTGTAGCACACTCTAAAAGCTCCCACAACTAGAAATTGCATAGAAACGTCCTGCATTTTTACCTTGGGAAATGGACATCGCAAGGACTTTGTATATGTTTTACATTGTTAAAAATGCAGTATTTTACTTCTTTATAAAAAGATTTTTTAATTTAATTTTGTCTTGCTTTCCTACTAGTGCCAAAGAAATCTTACTTATCAACGTTATTGACTCATATTTAGTATTATGTTCTCGTGAAGATGTTTGAAATTCTCTGAATTGCTTTTATTCAACCAAGGCACGGACCCGTCCCATAGTTACTGACGCAGTTAAAATCAAAACTTAACACTGATAAGGATATTAAATATTCTTTAATTTTCAGATGGAAATTTGGTTGAAGTCACCTGCAAAATGAAAGGCTATATAAAAGTTTTGACAGAAACTCTTCAGGGTAGGTTTTTCATTCTAATAAAAATGGTAGTTGCACAAATTTGCCTTCTACTCAAAACTTTCAGGGATATGCATCACATAAAATGACACTTTTCATACGTATTTTAATGAGCCCAAGTGGGTCAAAGGGACGACTATTTGAGCTCCTGCTAATAGAGTACTTAAGCACCTGGCTTCTTGTTGTCACGGAGGCCAACCGGAACTAAACTGTCAGCAGATGTCGCGTACCTGAACACGTCATGCGGTCGTGGTGATTGTCACGGAGGCATACAAGCCGTGTTTTGTCTCCGTGTTGGTCTGTCAGAACTGCAAAGTTGTTTTTGTCTAAGGAATGGCTTCAAGCACATCGTGAATTGTCAATAAAGCTTTGTAAGTAAATAATTTACTTACAATTGCTTTAACACAGACTTTTGCTCCAGATTCTTGCCGTATGTGTTGCCAGTTTTACAATTTAAAGTTTGTTTACGACTGAGTTCTTCAATGTTAGTTTTCGCGCCTTTTTATCCTGGGTGCGTCCGTCGTTGTAATACGCGCATTGCCTAAGTTAAAAATTCGCGCCAAAAATGCCGTTCTCGATCCAGTCCACTCACGGAAAGTAGACCTCCGTCGTGAAGAAATGTGTCGGTACTTAAGCTCTCTACTATTTACATTGGCGCAGTTCTAAGATCTGTGCTTTCCGACCACAAGATCCCCAGTTCGATTTTGGCTCTTCCAAAATCTGAATACTGTTAGACCTTCTTTTCCGCCTAAGCTAACTCAGCTTTCCATCCTTGCGGGGTAAGTAAATTGTACCAGCACCTGCCAGAGGATACTCTGCGATGGACTAGCGTCCCGTCCAGGGAAAGTCACGAAGGTTCTCATCTGCTTAACACTACAGATAAGCACCAGCTCCATGGGCCACCTGGCTTGTAGAGATTTATTGTTTTAATATTTATATTAAAACAAAAACAAAAACTAATTATAGTACTAAACCTTTGCTACCACAAAAACAGGTATTTTAATTTTCTATAATGATAAAAGTAGTAATAATAATTTATAGTTTTTTAAAAATTGTTAGAACAAGCTTAATTTGCTTTATTAAAAGCCTGTGCTTAGTTTTTTATTACCAGTGGCCACGAATTGATGTTTGAGTTATGATTTTAGCCTAATTTAATATTACTGTACCAATTCAGTGAAAAATAGTGAGCTTGTTCCACCTAAAGTTTGTCTTTTCTTTTATTGTAATAGCTGTGATTTAGCTGCATACCGTATACATAATGTATTGTGCTAAAATGCTTTTGAACACAGTGATTCAAGATAAAAGATTGGTTTGATTTTTACTTTTGCAGGATGTTTTAGCATGGTGTCAGATAAGATAACCACGGGAGACGGAAACAAGAAGACTTTCAATGGAGTTGTTTTGGAGCCATTAGTTTTACTAGTGGAGGTGTGTTAGGAAATTCTCCGTCTCTGTTGTTACTACCTGTTGTTTCAAAAGAATACGGTCATATATAAAATACGGGACAAAATAAGATGCTTTTTAGCGAAAACGCATCTTAAATTAGACTGTAGCATTTATACGTTCGCGTTTTACATAAAACGTGAACATCTCGTATAAATGGTTCGCGTCTTAGTTTTGATACAGCGCAATTGTATTTCACGTTTTCTTTATGACACGAAACCATTTGTACGAGGAATTTCACGTCTTATTTATGACACGAAATCATTTATTCGAGAACGTTCACGTCATATTTATAACACGAAACTATTTATACGGGTAAGTTCAAGTCGTTTTTATGACACGAAACCAATTGTGCTAGGAAGTTCACATCTTATTTAAAACGTGGATTAACTAAAACAGCTGAAAACTCTGTTCCGAGATAAGGCACGTCTTGGGTTTGTTGCGTCTCAAATAAGACGGGAATGTTTGTTTTGTACCATTTTTAAGAGCAGTTCGCGTCTTATTTAAAACAGTTCTTACATAAGACGTGTCTTTTCTCCCGTATAAATGTTACTATATGTTTATTGTTCAAATATAATTTTAAAATCTGTTATTGGTAATTGTAAATCGTTAAATGCGCGGCATTCAGATAGTACACCATTTTACTAATGCAGATTTTGTTCTCCGAAAGTCCTTTGTGGGGGCAAAAAACTGCAAATCTAGTGAATTGGTAGGACGAAATGTGACCGAGCGACAATAGTTTCAGTCCCCAGAGAGGCCTGATACTGGCAAAAATTTGTATTAGTATTAAAATAGCGTATTGAAGACCCATGTGACGTCTTCATAAGTTAACTGACGAGGAACGCCTTGCAGGACTCTGTCCCAAATATGGGAAGTTGCATTATTAGCCCGCCGTTTCTTTTTGAGAAGGGCGTCTCAACGCGTTCCCATATGGCTTCTTTTATTCCTCTTCTGTGTCATTGTTCCTCTAAGGCCTCGTCATGTCTTTTAATAGCAGTAGACGTTAAAATTTTGGTTGTGAATTTTAACTCGATGTTTCATAGTATTCATACTCATGTTTTTCTGTTAACAGTTTGAGAAACTTATTAGGTATCCTTTAGAGCAACAGCTATTGACTACAAAGTATTTCTCTTGCATTATCCAGACGATAAGTTTCACATGTGTGTTGTCTTCTGTATGCTCTGTCCTAATCCATCGCATTGCTGGTAGTAAACGATCTAAGAAGAAAAAAACAACTCCGTCCCCGATGGTAAGTGCTCCAGTCTTTTCTGTTTTTGATCCTTCAACTGTATGTAATTCTGGAACAAAAAAGGTAAAGATTAAAGGGGCTATGTCACGAAAATTTTGTTGTTTTTAATCAGACA
This sequence comes from Zoanthus sociatus, assembly GCA_025331085.2. Classification (NCBI taxonomy): domain Eukaryota; kingdom Metazoa; phylum Cnidaria; class Anthozoa; order Zoantharia; family Zoanthidae; genus Zoanthus; species Zoanthus sociatus. The sequence goes on along the minus strand of JAOBAY020069337.1, from coordinate 1,643 downwards.
GTGTTTCGCTAAAATCGTTTCTTAGCTGCTTTACTCATGCACAAAATGTTTCTATTAAACTATGGTTTGAATATCTAATAAAATATTTTAAAACAAGAACAACTCTTAATACCTATTTGATACTTTTTGTTGAAAGAACATCAAAACTTGAAAAGGCAGACCCAGATGACCTAAATCTTTTCCATCCGTGCCATCCGAAGCAACAAATGGCAGGAAACAAAATAAACATTTAATATAGTCTTAAACAACAAACCTCTGTGGTTTTTGTTTGGAATTCATTTAAGCCTGGTTTTCATATAATCTCTTCGATCTCATTAGTCCTGCCGATCGCATGAAATAGTGCACATGAGATCGATGCGATTCATGCAATTCACACAATCGCATAGATCTCCTGGATTGAACAGTGCTCTGTCCGTGTGATCTTGATCGCCCCGATCGTTTCAATCTTTTCCGATCGCGAAAGAAGTGTCTCCATATAACCTCTTGGATCGCGAGGGCACTATTTCATGCTGTCGGCGAGACTGATGAGATCGAAAAGATTATATGGAAACCAGGCTTTAAGGGCAAGACATATTTGGGATTTTGAAAAAATAGTAAAATAACGTGGCACATCCCCTTTAATGTTTTTTTATTAGCGGCAATCAAGACGTAATGAAACCTCTGAAGCACAAAGTGGATAAATGCTTGCTAAAGGCGTATTGTATACTCTTGAAGGTGTTACTAAAAATCAAATAGATATTTTGTACTCGTGCTTGGAGGCACTGGCGACGTGGTTGAGGCAGTTGGTAAGTTCTCTGTCATCCAACTAAATTGTCCCGCGTTCGATCTTTTGCTCAGCAAATCACCAAGCAGGAAATGTCTCAGTAGCCAATAACATTTCACGTTATAAATAACTGTAAAAGAATGCATGACATCACAGATATAATTAATTGTACATAGACCCTATTCCAAAATGGCGGCGATTTTAATATTCTTTTGTCTACATTCAAATTAGCCCAACTAGCCTCGTTTGTGGTAAGATATTCTTTTGAAAGTTTAACTCAAGAACTATTGCTAGTTTGAATGTAGATAAAAGAATATTAAAACCGCCGCCATTTTGGCATAGGGTATATAGTTTGTTAAAAGCATACATTTTACCGCTTTTCAAACGTGAAATGAGAGCTCGATGAATTTCAAACCAAATTCTACTTTTCCTTCTTTTCGATTACCATCTTTAGTCGGAACAGTTTTTATATTTCCAAAAATCTTTTTAAAGTATTCCAAGTCGACACCTCTGTCTCTGATATCATTCAAAGTGTTTCCGTCTTTTTCGTTTTGTAGAATGAAGTTCAAGGAATATGGAAGTCTTTCCTGGATCTTCTGAAATCATCATCAAGTGCACTTTTGAATTCCTTACTTGAGGTGGAGCTCAACCAATTAGCTGATGACTTTTTAGAAGTGAGTTTGACAGAGATGGACAAAGAGGTAAGATGTTTATTAAACTTTGATCAAATAGAATACTATGGATTTGGCTGTATGTTATAAACTTGTACGTTTACAGCAATGAAATATATAAATTTTAGTATAAACCTACTAACGGTCTAACACACATCCTGCATTCTGATTGGCTACTCTACTAGAGGTCTATTTGTGATAGCCTACTA
>JAOBAY020069326.1:0-11930 GCA_025331085.2 Zoanthus sociatus | reverse complement strand
TGACTAGTTCTGAAGTTTTTATTTTTTAAGAAAATTAAAATTTTTGGTTTTCAAAAATCTAGCATGTAAAGGGTTAAGTACAAAGAATAAATTACCACTTAATTTATGTGGTTGGTGGCACAGATCTTGGCATGAAAGTATTATACGTGAAATCCTATTAAAAAACCCACATTTTCTGACTACTTTTGAGATCAACAAATTTAAGCCTGTCTAATCAGTTGATTCAACATATGATTAAATTGCACACTCATATTATTATGCTTACTGTGCCATGTTCATTTCATGTGTCATCTCTGAAAGGTCTGTGCGCACATCCTCTAACTCTGCTTGATATGTTTTGCTTTTCTCCTTTGCCCTTTTCACTTGGTCCTTCAACTCTTCCCTTTCAGTTCTCTTCTCCTGTTCTCGTTCTTCAGCTTTCTTTAACTCTAGCTTGGTCTTCAAGACGTCCTGCTCTAGCCTTACAAAATCTTTTTGAGTTTTTTCCAATTCTTTGTAAGCTGTATGAAAACATCAGTTCTGACTCTTAATACTAATTATTTGTAATTAATTACTGTATATCACTTTTCTTCCTCTAATTATGTTGCTTTTTAATAAATTAAATTGATTTTTATTTTTGTTGAGTGGTTTAATAAGCAATTAAATCATACCTGTCCAGTAAGTGGAATATATTATTACTGCACATGGCTTTAATTTTTGCATCATATTGAGATATACAAACTATTACCTTTATTCATACTGAACTACAAACACACATAATACTTATCATACGTACCTGCTTTTGTTTTACTCTCAGCTTCATCAATATCACTTTTGTATTTCTCTATAACAACGTCTCGCTGTTTATACTGTTAGGACAAACACAGGCCAATCATTATGGTCACAAAAACATATGATATTATATAAGTTAGTAATATTTCTGATTGCCATGTGAGAGGGTCTGGGGTTTGCATGGTTTAATTCAAGGTTGTTCAAACAATTGTGTGGCCTTCCCTGATGTGACACAACATTGTTGAACAGAAACATTGTGCAGCTACTCTGTACAGTAACTAGTTTCCTAATGCATTGTAAATGCTCTGGGAATTAGCTTCTTAATAACAGAACTAAAGGGTTACAATCTTGCACGTGTTGTGGTCTAAAAAGCTGTCCTTTGCAAATCACACTAGGGGATCTTAAACCACAGTAAAGTGCATGATGCAGTCCTGCCCTCAAGTTCCCAAAATTATTCTAAAACCCCAGCATTTCCCCTCCAGGCAGCAACAGGGGTTGAAGTCGACCAAACGGGTTGTCAGCATTCTAATAATTTATTTCACTTAACCATTGTTCATTTATCTGCATGTGTTCTCATATGCATGTTGGCCAACATAAATCCCAAGTGAGCAATGCAGAACAAAGCACTAGGTACCCCTGGATAATCACTGCATGGTGATTCCCAATAAGATATTTTTCTGCAACAGCTTTTTTCAGTATATTGTAAGTTCAAGTTTCTTAATTAGTACATAACATAGATTCCATAGGCCCCTGACATCTAACTCCTACATGTTCTAAGTATTTTGTTTTAACGTCCTTATCTCAGAAGATGCAAAAGTCTAACTCAGATGCATTTCACAACACAGGGTTCACAATTAGCAGCAGTACACACATTAGATAAAGTTATAACAGATTAGTAGCTATAGTAACCTTACATTCAAACTAGTCCGGATACTGTCTACAGTAAAAATAATACCATTGTCTTCTAGATACCAAATGAAAACAAAAGATTTTGTATTGTCTGTGCTTTCCACATTCCACAATTACATTCTGTTACAAATAATTTTATATTTTCTTTTCTGCCTGCATGAAAGCAACGTTTTCCACATAAATTTTTATGTTGAATAGATGATGCTGTGTCATGGGTACCAGAGCTCCAGAGAAAAATGAAATACATTGCATTAAATTTTGGACTAATAGCTGGTGCTGTAACATAAATGAAAAAAAGCTGAAAGTCTGGTAAAAAAATGGGAAGGAATAGTAAACATGAATGATTATTAATACTAGTCTGGATGCCTAGTGAAAAAAAAATTAAACTTTCTTTATCTGGAGAAAAGGCAGCACCTTAATTCTCCTCAATTATTCTCAATTACGCCCTGAGTGTTGAACACAAATCAAGTCATACAAACTTACGGCCTGATCTGCAGCTTCTAGTGCAATAAGTGCATCTTGGTATTCTCCTTGTAGTTTCTGATGTCTGCCATTCACATCAATCACTTTTTGCTCCAATTCTGTAATCCTTTCATTTAATTTGTTCTGGGTAATCTTTACTTGTTCTCGCTCTGTTTTGCTCAGTGAATCAGCCTTGATTTTTTCCTTGTATTTGGAAATCTGTTCCTCTAGTTTTTTAATTCTTTCAATGAGAGCAGAGTTTTCAAGTTGCAGCTTCTCCATCTCTCCTTCATGTGCATCTTTTAGAGTTTCAGCATTACTTAACTTGGCCTCCAATTTAGAATTCTCAGCATGTAACTGCTGAATACGCTTTCCGGACACATCTAGATTGGCTTTGAGTGAAGTGAGCTCTGAATCCTTTTCTCTTAAAGCTTTTTGTAGTGACTTAATTCTTTCTTGGTTGAACTGTCGAATGACTTCCTGTTTCTCCTCTGAATCATCTGTTGATCGTAAAGTTTCAAAACCTGATTCTAAATCATATTTTGTTTTATTGAATTCTTCATTTTTTTCTTTTAGGCTGGAGATTGTCGAGTCTTTTTCTTTTATTTCAGCTTCCTTTTCAGCTAATTGTTGGCTGGTTTCGTCTAATGTGGCTTTGATCTCCTGCAAAATATTTCCATTTTTCTCATTATGAACAGGTTGCTCTTTCTGTTTCTGAAAAAACTTCAATTTTTTATTAATTTTGCATAAATAATGTTCAGTCGTGAACATACAGAAACACTTATTCATGCATTCATCACCAGCCGCCTCGATTAGTCTCCTCTATGGTCTACCTGACAGTACCCTCTGTAAACTTCAAAGAATTCAAAATGCTTGTGTTCATCTGATAGACTGCTCTAGATTCTGTCATATATAACTCCTTTTCTCAAACAGCTTCACTGGTTGCCTGTCCGTCAAAGAATTAATTACAAAATCCTCTTACTAACATTTAAAGCTCTTCATCAACTGGCTCCTCCCTACCTGTCAAACCTGATTACTGTCACCAAGCCTGGCCGCTACGACCTTCGCAGTTCCAGCGACGAGATGAAACTTGCTTATTATTGTTATTGTTCGATAAGCAGGACACTTGTGTACCAGAATTGGTCTTTATACGTCGTTAACAACAAAAGTAATGGCTTTCCCTTCAAAACAGAGTTCACCATGGGCTTTCGTATACCAAAACTAATAGCACAATTGCAACAAAATATTTTTAAGAAAATTTAAATATCATGAACTTCATCATTGCCAAAGGATTTGGTCTAAGTGCATACATTTTCAAAATTACGACCAAACGCGGCCGTTTAAGTTGAAAAACAGTTTATTTAACAACAGCTTCGTCCCCATAAAACGGATCACGACTGTGTACCAAGTTTGCCGATCGTAGGTTGTTTAGAACGAAAGTTTGGATATTTTCGAATTTGTTACAGTTAAAACTCATTCCTACTTAATTATACTCAGCAAGATTTTGCAATACAGCCTTTCTATCAACTAACTAAATAATTCAGTTGCTGGTATTTTTATTTTCATTTACTTATTTTTATGTTTTGTTACTTTTTGATAAAAAAAAATAGAGGTTCCGTAGGTTCCGAAGTCTGCAGTCCGCAGTTTAGTAAAACCCTTGTTGAACGCGGTTCGGGTCAGTTTATATTTTAAATTATTGTTTACTTTTTCTGATTTTCCATTACTTAATAAAATCCTACTAGTAATTAGATGCCTCTAAATAGCATCCCTCACAACTGAATGACAGTTCCTAAAAGTTTCAGCTACTCAGGTTCAAAAGTTTAGAAATTTCGCCAGTTGATTTTGTAGAAATTTTGTCAGTTGATTTTGAGGCTCACGCACAGGTAGCTCAGTTTAAGCCCTGAAGGCGTTTGGAAACATTTTCAAAAAGTTACCGCCATAAGGAAAGCACAAAGGAAACCTACCTTTCGAGTGTTAGCGATTTGTCATAGGAACATGATTTTGAGAAATAATGTTAGTTTGAATGATATCATTTGTGTTTCTCCTCAGTTACAACTGGATTTTCCCGGGTTATTCAATAAACTGTAGCTACACAAGACCTCGACTGTTTAGTTTAGAAAAAAAAAGATGAGAAAATTACTCGTTATCAGACACTGTGAGATAATCTGATTAGTATATTATTATTTCAAGTTGATTAAATTAAACCACATAGGAACACAAATAAATGTTACCTGTTCTATTTCTGTAAAGTTTACGACCACCAGCATCTATTGAAGATGGAAAACGTTTCCCTCGAAAGCGTGCTCTTAAATAATTCCCGCTCTTACAATTAGCTCGACGCATTTCGTCATTAACTTTAATTGACACCTTTGGACAATTTGAATACGAAGCCTCCGTGGCTGAGACAAAGTAAAGAACAGCCAGTAGATTCTGAAAAAAGACAGAAAAAGTAGAGCAATAAATACGTTAGCATAACTTATATAAGACCCCAATGATTATATATTTTCAAATGACCCTTTTGAGTAGCTAGTTTTTGAAGGCGCTTATTTTTGGAAGTGCTTATTATGGGAGATAAATTTGTGTTTAAAAATTGGCTGGGCTTATAATTCGAGAGAAGATGGGCTGAATTATGAATCCGTTTTTTTTTTTTTTTCGATATGTGTTAGGGGTTCTTTACATGCTAAGATTCAATATTAATAACTGCCATGCTTTCTAAGCCTTTCAAAAAGTTAAAAAGCAGTAATCAATATCTTAACAAAGTGTCAAGCTCACTTTTGATATTCTTATATCTTATAATAAACACTTTTCAAACAAAATGATGCTTGTTATTTTTGGAAACTCAAGTTGACCTCGAGTTTTTCTCCTTATTTGAGAATCGGCTTAGGCTCAGAAATTAAAATCTTTTTTTCGATTTCACGCATCACGGATAAGGAAAACTACTCACTCGTCACCAATTAAGGATTGGATACTTTTGTAAAAGAACTTTTAAACAAAAAGAGGTATAAAATAGTTAAGATTCAGGTACGAAAATAGTATAAGGTCAACTGCAATTATCAAAAATGCAAGAACGCATATACACCAAAATATGTTTATAAAGTGCTGCAAAATTGTCAAACCTGAAGCTGATTCTAAGATAATTTTCAGTACATTTTTTAATTAGCTTCATGATTCTTCAAAAGCTGATTCTTATCAAACATATTAAGTGTCAAATTGTTTTTATCTTATCTAATAAGGTTGGAGAAATAAAAAAAAAAACGAGAATTACCAATGATGCTAAAGTTTTCCAAATTAACGTGCATCGACAAAAACTGCTTCTGATAAACGTACATTTGGTTAGACAAGTATAAGTAGATTTTTTGTCATTATTTAATACATTTGTAACATTTAGTGGTTCATGATCAAGAGGTTAAAATTAGTCTTTCTTTGCCCATGATCAAGATAAGATAAGTATAAAAATTAACAACTGTAAAATATTTGCCGATACGAGTAACGAGCCTATAAAAATAAGACTAAAACTTACCAAAACTAACATCTTTCCAATACTTTTGAACTTTCTGTGCTCCAAATAAAAATATACACAGCTTGTTACTTGATGAGATAAAAAATGAGTAAATGTGCTCAACGTTTTGACTCCTTTTGATACACTGAAAAGTTGAAGGTAAGGCGAGTCTTTTTATGTACTTCTGTGGATTCCTTTTGAATTTCATAAGCAACGTTAAATTGTTCTATTACAACACACATTGTGAAATCCACCTACACCTTTCCATACAACTGCAGTACTCAATGATGACCGAATGCATGGCCATGGGCGTATGCGTGTATTTCTCACGTATAATAAAAAACTTCAAAAACCATAAAAAAAAAAGCCAAAGAATTATATTATGTTAACCTGTCTCTATCAGGCTCCAGTGTTTTAAAAATCAGTTTAAAAAAAAAGATTTTTGCTGCGGTATCAAATTGATATTCTTAATTTTCTTAGTAGAAAATTAGTAGAAGTATCATGTAAATATGTTTATATATAACTTCCACTTTTAATTGAAACACGTTTGTTTTATTGAAATGAAATTTCTTTTCATATCGAGAAATTTCCACAGGAAATATCTATTCATTTCGCACAACTCAAAACATTTAATGTATTCAGAGTCAGGAGGGTGTGGAAAATAAGGTGGCCACTGTTTTAAAGTTCTTAAGAGTACCTCCTCTGCAAAGAAGCTCTCCACTTTAGATGGCAAAAGCCAACTCTGAACCAGTAAATAAGGTAGTTGAACATCAAATTATAATTATTACGTACTGAAATTCACTCTCTTGAGGCATTAGAATCCAGGAAAGTGTAATGACTTAAGACGTGTATTTCCAACGCATGACTGGCGTTGAGTATAGAGCGTTTTCACACAATCCCATAAGACACAAAGGGCAACAGACATAGCGGCCATGTTGGTGTCCAAAACAAAAGAAATAATCAAAATTCTTTTGTTAAGAGCAGACCAACATGGCCGCCATTACGTCAGGTGAAAACGCTCTAAGTCTGTAAGGACTGCAGACTGAATACGTATGAACACAACATTATTGAATGTGTGCCGGCTATGTATTTTATTTATCTAGTTGATAATCCGCAACAGCAATTATTAATTCATGAATCCCAACTGATAGATCTATTTACAAAGCGTAATAAATGTGTTCCTTGGATCACCGAGGACAAACTCATGTTAATATTATTCAGTAGACCAAGTCGGCGACCAGTAGACCAAGTCAAAACTACAACTTTTAATTAACATTCGAATGCATGTTAAGACCAAAAAATGATATAATTCTTAAAAATAAATTGGGTCGCGCTCGAAAGCTTTTGGTTAAAAACTAATTAAACCTAATAACCTTGTGGATAAAAATTAGCTGTGTTTACAATTACATAAATAACTATCGTGCTGTGGTATCCAGCAAAGTGTTTTGAAAACTGAAATAAAAAACAATTTAAAAACTTAAAAGTCAGTTACAAACTAACAATCTTAAAACTGAACTCTGAAGAAGCTTTTCAAAAATATTTGTTGTAGGGAAATGGTTGAAACAAGGAGACAATTTAAAACTACTGAAATGAATAAAAGCCAGGTTTATGAAAATTCAAAAGAACAAGGTCTTGGAACTTAATACTAGAAACGTTTTCCACTTCCAGGAAGTTTTGTTGAAGAAGGTAAAAGCTTGTTCAGTTACGGGAGTCAGAGCATTTTTTTGTACAGGCAAAACAAATAAGGTGTTTGAGAATCGTGGAAGTTTGAAAGCTTTGATTTTATTTTTGCGGTTGTTTTTGTGACACCAGAACAGAGTGTGCCGACTATATTTTTCATTTTGGAATGGGTAGTGAATGTCTTTCATTGCGGAATAATGTTAACACTCATAATCGGTCAATAAACTAAGTTAAAGTACGAACGAATTTTGAAATTAACTAAAAGTTTTTCCCCGACTGTAACAGTAATAGTATATATATCTTTCTTTAAAACCAGTTTGAACGTATTTAAAAGAAGTAGTTTAATAAATTAAATTTAGTGAAAACTACTTTGCTTATACCGATTCCCTTGGCCTATACAGTAGAATAGCTTTGGTTTTTTTGTTCTAGCTGATAACCAATAGACACTTCTCTGTGTTTTTTGCAAAGACGCTCTCCACTTTAGATGGCAAAAGCCAGCTTTGAACCAGCAAATAAGGCAATTGAACATCAAATTATAATTATTACGTACTGAAATTCACTTTCTTGAGGCATTAGAATCCAGGAAAGTGTAATGACTTAACACGTGTATTTCCCACGCATGAATGGCGTTGAGTATAGAGCGTTTTTACACAATCCCATAAGAAACAAAGGGCAACAGACATAGCGGCCATGTTGGTTTTCCAAACAAAAGAAATAATCAAAATTCTTTTGTTCCGAGTACGCCAACATGGCCGCCATGACGTCAGGTGAAAACGCTCTATTGTTAAGAGTACGCCAACATGGCCGCCATGACGTCAAGGGAAAACGCTCTAAGTCTATAGGGACTGCGGACTGAAAACATATGAACACAACATTATTGAATGTGTGCCGGCTATGTATTTTATTTATATAGTTGATAATCCGCAACAGCAATTATTAATTCATGAATCCCAACTGATAGATCTATTTACAAAGCGTGGTAAATTTGTTCCTTGGATCACCGAGGACAAACTCAAGTTAATATTATTGAGTAGACCAAGTCGGTGACCAGTAGACCAAGTCAAAACTACAACTTTAATTAACATTCGAATGCATGTTAAGACCAAAAAATGATATAATTCTTAACAATATATTGGGTCGCGCTCGAAAGCTTTTGGTTAAAAACTAATTAAACCTAATAACCTTGTGGATATAAATTAGCTGTGTTTACTTAAATAACTATCGTGCTGTGATATCCAGCAAGGTGTTTTGAAAACTGTAATAAAAAACAATATAAAAACTTAAAATTCAGTTACAAACTAATAATCTTTAAACTGAACTCTAAAGATGCTTTTCAAAAATATTTGTTGTAGGGAAACGGTTGAAACAAGGAGACAATTTAAAACTACTGAAATGAATAAAAACCAGGTTTATGAAAATCAAAAGAAGAAGGTCTAGGAACTTAATACTAGAAACGTTTTCCATGAAGTTTTGTTGAAGAAAGTAAAAGCTTATTCTGTTACGGGAGAGCATTTTTTTGTACAGGCAAAACAAATAAGGTGTTTGAGAATCGTAAAAGTTTGAAAGCTTTGATTTTATTTTTGCGGCTGTTTGTGTGACACCAGCTAGAACTGAGTGTGCCGACTATTTTTCATTTTGAAACGGGTAGTGAAAGTATTTCATTGCGGAATAATGTTAACACTCATAATCGGTCAATAAACTAAGTTAAAGTACGAGCGAATTTTGAAATTAACTAAAAGTTTTTCCCCGAGTGTAACAGTAATAGTATTTATAAAATTATCTTTCTTTAAAACCAGTTTTCACGTATTTAAAAGAAGTAGTTTAATAAATTAAATTTAGTAAAAACTACTTTGCTTATACCGAGTCCCTTGGCCTATATAGTAGAATAGCTTTGGCAGTTTTGTTCTGGCAGTAACCAATAAACACTTCTCTGTGTTTTTTTACAAATGATTTACATTCCAAAGCCTAAGGTGTTCAAACTCATCGAAAACACGTGCATCTCTCACAAAATTCGAAAACTTAATCATTTGTAACGAATAGTCATTGTATAGTGTCAAATTTTTGAAATCGTATATCTAACCAGTTTACTGAATACTGTATGACTTGTATAAGATGAAAAGGGTCTCTTATATGGTTCTCTTTCTTAAGACTGTGAAAACTACAAATGCTTGCGGTGTTATTGCAGGCTTCCGGTAACCTTTTTTCTTGTTTTAATTAGGCTGCATATTATATGTAAGGTACGTATTTTTACTGAATTAGCTACAAGAGATCATGAAGTTTTTGTGCACGGTGCATGCTTCAGCAATCATCGTTGCAAGTCAGGGAAATACTTTCTAGAAGAATCTTTCTCACGTTTTATTTGTTAACAAATAGCCGCCAATTAAAATTTATAATCATTCTTTATTTGAATAGAATATCTTTATCTTCATTTTGTGTAAAATGCAACGAAAATTGCCGAAGAGATAATGCAACCCACTCAAGTTCAACTAAAACGCAAAGGAAATGTTTGCAAATGACGCAATGCCAGTTTGCGTGGAAAGGGGCGCTTTCCATTTAGAAAAAAAAAAGTCCGGAAATTTCGGTGTGAATTCTCTATGGGAAAAAGTTGTTCCATTTTGCTGCAAATTTCGCCTGTGTTGAGGTGCGCGTTGCCTAAAGGGACACCAAAATGGCGGCAGAGTTGATATTAATGTAAGACGAGCCCTTGGCGGCTGATGAAGAGGAAATGTTGATTTATTCTGATGATGAAGAAGAAAATTTGTGTTATAGCAACGACTTCCATCTTTATGAGTTATAGCAGCGACTTCCATCTTTATTTAAACAGAAATTACGGGTTTTGCGATGTTATAGTTCCGACATATTCCATAGACGAGTTTAAGTCTCACTTCCGTATGACAACAGGTACATTGGCGGATATTTTGTGTTGGGAGGTGGCAGCATAATTCCACAGGGAAACCGCTTTGGAAGACCACCTATACCTGTCCAGTGCCATGTGTTGGCATTTGTTTGGTTTATGTCCGATTTTGAAGTCATGAGATCCGTCTCGGACAGATTTGATGTAACGCTATAAGTAGCCTGTTTAGAATTATTCAGCGAGTAACAAATACTTGTATTTCTATGCGACAGCAATACATCAAGTGGCCTACAGGCACGCCTATATAGAAACTATCTAGAATCTATTTTATATTGTCATTATTATTTTTTTGTTCTATCGTAATTGCTATATTCTCTGTTGCCTTATGGTTATCAAATAACCAGCCGGAGAATTAATAAACAAACATAAATTGCCTACACAAGTTGCATGACTTCTTTACAGTCATAACAGTCATAGCTAAATAGCTACCCCAGGAGTAACTCACAAATCTCTACTCATGATTTGTTGCAGAGAATGAGATGCGGGGAAAAAATGGAGAATTTTGAATCCCACGATTTTCCAGGCTTGCCAAGGATTATAGGTGTGATTGATGGTACTCATATAAGGATTCGAGCGCCAGCTGTAAATCCAAATGCATACATCAACATTGACTTGATTCCCGAGCCTCTAATTTATATTATTAATTTATCCATGGCATCAGGCATAGTTCCTAAGGAACTTAAAGTAGCACGCGTTGTCCCATTATTCAAAACTGGTGATCAAATGCTTTATGTTAATTATAGACCTGTGTCAATTCTACCAATCTTTTCTAAATTTCTTGAAAAAGTTATCTATAAGCGTTTAAATAATTTTTTAATAAAATATGATATTTTGTTTAAAAACCAATATGGTTTTCGAAAGCACCATTCAACAACCCATGCACTCATACACTTATATGACAAACTGTCTTATGCTATTGATAACAATGAGTTAACAATAGGCGTGTTCATTGACCTGTCTAAGGCATTTGACACAGTGAACCATGAGATTTTGTTAGCAAAACTTCAGCATTACGGCATTCGGGGAGTTCCACTTAAATGGTTTGAGAATTATCTTTTGGAGAGAAAACAATTTGTTGTATATAATGGCTATTGTTCATCTAGTAAACAGGTAAAGTGCGGTGTCCCACAGGGCTCTGTGCTGGGACCATTACTATTCTTAATTTATATTAATGACTTATGTAATGTCTCGATTGCCCTTGATATAATATTATTTGCTGATGATACCAATATCTTTTTTTCTCACAAAGACATAAACTCATTAGAATCAATAGTCAATGAAGAATTATGTAAACTAGAAAACTGGTTTATAGCTAACAAATTATCGGTTAACATTAAAAAGTCTACTTTTATGATTTTTATGCCAAGGCAAAAAAAGTTAACACTTGACGTTGAGGTGAGCATTTGCAATCAAGTTATTGCTAGAGTCAATGAAACTGTTTTTCTCGGTGTTATTTTAGATGAACATCTAACGTGGATTCCACATATTTCTAATGTTGCACGAAAAGTGTCCAAATCGGTAGGGATTTTATACAAAGCAAGTTTTTGCCTTTCCAAGTGCTCACTTCTCTCTCTTTATTATTCACTTATTTATCCATATTTTCATTACTGTATTAGTGTTTGGGGTTCAACATACCCATCTAATCTTGATCGTTTGTTTTTGCTTCAGAAAAGGGCAGTTAGAATTATTTCGGGC
>JAOBAY020069315.1:0-11931 GCA_025331085.2 Zoanthus sociatus | reverse complement strand
AAAACAGTGGAGGCAACTCATATCACATCCAACCCCAGGAGTGGGAAACTAGGGATGGTAAATGAATATGATAATGAATTAGGTAATCTTTTGTTTTAAATATGTTATGGCGAATTAAGCTAAGTAACACTTCGAAGAAACATTGAGATGTAGAATGAGATAATAAGTTTGGTTTATTTATAGCGTTCTTAATAACGACATTTTTTTCTTTTGCATTTGACTATGTAAGATGTCAATCAGCATTTGAATACGCCTAACTTTAAACTTATTTGCTCTATCTGAAATGGCATTTATTGGTGAAAATTAAATCTGCAATAACCTTTATAAAAAGTTCGCAAATCCAAGACTAATATTTGTAATTTTTTTACCACTTATGTTTTTCAGTTGGCAAAAAGAAGCAAGGCCTTGAATATTTTTTATACAGCAGCTTAAATTATGGGCAATTTTCACGTATAATATTTTTTCATTTTAGAAAACTTATACAACAAAGGGCTAAGAATATTGCTTAGTCTTTATAGAAAGATTTCATTCCACAAAAAGGAGCCCCCGGCCGGTGCGCGTGATAACGCTCTGAAAACTTTTCTTGACATAATAATTGATGGAGGTACATCTACTCTTGGTTCACCCTGGTTGGCCATTTTATAAAGTTGTTGGCTTAGAGTGCAAACTCCCCAATCATTCGCTTACCAGTGAACAAATTAGACGTAGTTCCAAACGTTTTTGAAAATGCATAAAAAAAAAAAAGAAATTATAGAAAAATGGAATGAGGGAAAAAAAGGCAGAATCATTAAATGGCGAAAAATAGCTCATTAAATCGGAGCTTTAGGCGAATATTAAATTTTAAGGGCGTGAAAAGTACTTAGATAATCTAGTTGATGCAAACGGCGCAAAAAAACTTATTACACAAATACGAATTTCCGCTCATAAATTTCCCGTTGAACAAGATCGATATGTTAATATATATTACCAAAGAGCAACGACTTTGCAATGATCTGCGATGGCAAAGAGTTTTGTTGAAGACTAGTACCCGCCATTATCTTTTTATGTGCAGGGAAAACACCCTCACTTTTATAAGTTCATTAGAGACCATTTTGCTGCAGCACGTTTAGTTAAGAAAGCGATTGTGATTGTTCAAAACCTTCTAACACAGACCGCATTTAATGCATAAATTCACGTTCAACACTCAAGAACTTACTCGTTTTCAGTCGCTCGAATTATTTAAAGCACTCCCGTTACTGAAATAGATAACGCCCACTCGCAAAACCAAAGATTGCATTAAAAAACCATCTTTACTTTTAGTTGTACAAATAACAAATACAACGTTACAAATGGATGTTATCACAAAGCTAATTAAGATATAGTATAAATATAGATAACCAAAGGCTTTTTATACATGTATATAGTTACCCATGTGTGATGGGATGACTTTCTTACAAAGAGAGTCGAGAATTGCGAACTGAAGCAGCCGTTTGCTACTTTATATCCGTTCTAAGTGAATAATCAGTATAATTGAAAATCAACTGTATCCGGAAAGACGTTTAGAACTTTAGTAGACTTTGCCAGACTGTGGTTTTTCTAAGAAGAAAAAGAAATAAAATTCCCCTAGTTATCATTGACATTTAAATGCAAATGATACTTAAAACAACTCCTACACACCCACACAAAACCGCGGGCGAGGTTTGTTTAGTGGGCCGGGACTCCAGTTTATGTAACTGTTTCTGAGGTTAACCTTTCAGGCATAAATGGAAGAAGCATTGATATTCTTAGAATAAATAAAGTAATAAAAAAATTGTTACAGCTTATTAGTTTTTGGTGATTTCAGTGGACTGTATAACGGAAACCGGCATTTCCCTTTATGCCGGCTTTGCAGGCTCAGATTCGTTTGTTTAATTTTGAACATTTCAAAAGTGTAAACGGATCAGTGTACCAATGCATCAATGTATTTTTGTATTTTAAAATGGTTTCCAATGAAAATTTTGGTTCCCAAAGGCAAAGCATATTATATTTTTATTCAAACACATTTCCCTTCTGGTGATACTTAGTTTGCCAAATGTCCAACCGGCCGCACACGCTTTTTTTTTATAACAAAATCATGAGACTCAGATTGGCCGAAAATTAAGAACAAACTTGGGCTTAGGTTGAAAAAAAATAAAAATATTTCTAGTTGAAACTTTACTGAATCTTGTAATCTATGTTCCAAATATGCACCGTAAAAACCGATAATTCATGTTGTACTTAAATCAACTCCCTCAGACTATCTGCACTGTTTTTCAATACCTTTTCTTTTTGTTTCGATATTTTTTCTTATTTTTCTTATTTTTCTTATTCCAAACCGCTCACAGAAATAAGAACAAATTAAGAACAAATTGAGGCTGAAACAGCCAAACATTTTTGTGTCTTGGTTAATATTATTTTTCATATTTGAGTTTTCCGATTGTATGTTTCTGTTTCTAGCCATATTGTATTGATACGTGACAGGAAGTAATGTAGCTGTTACATTTTCATTTGATTTCGTACTAATTATACGGTTACAAAATCTAATAATCTCTAAAAATGTCGAAAAGCAATTTAGATATTCATTCAATCAAGTTACCATAAATGGAGGCTGTCTCCATTTTTATACAAAACGACATCGCAGCAGATAACTCAAGGGCCGGAAAAGTTCACCCGAAAAATGTCAATCAGATCAGCGACTTAATACTCAAATAAAAAACGGTTTTACCTACACATTCATTTTTAAAGTTTTGATTATTAAAATACAAAATCCGCTAAATCTTTCCTGCCAAAATGCCAAAGTTTTAGTAAGGATGTTTAAAATCAAAAATTGTGTGGTTGGTTACTTTGTGAATTTTAAAAGCAAGTGCTTAGAATGAAATTACAATGAAATTACAAAGCCAAGAATGTCTTTTTCATGCAGTTATGTTGAAACAAACAATGAATTTTCTTTGAATAGTAAAATTGTCGATAAAGATAATAAAAATTTTTAGGTAGTTCAAGAAACTTCTTAAAATTAATGAGCAACATTCCTAAACACCGACCACATCTTCCTCCCCTGAAAATGATCGTGACGCGGTTCGGAAAGTTTGAAAGTCATAGTAACTGAAGATTTCCGCTACGTAATTCTTTGGAAGCGAAACCACTTTCCTTGTAGTATATAAGCGATCGCTTATCTCTGCAATGTAGAATACATTTACGGAAGACCTGTAAGACTGTTTAGTCAAAGTGTTATTCAGGTGAGTCGAACTGATATCATTTCATATGATTATATTTTCAACAGCGCTTGCTCATTAACAACCTCTATGTATAGTTGCCACTCGCTACCATTTATTTGAAAGGTGAACTAACAGCATGAGAGCATAGTTGTTGACAAAACATTTCAATGTCTTTGAAACATTGAAAACTTTAACAATTTTTCTACCATTAGACTTTTTTTATATAGTTTATTTTACAGTTAGCCTAAAATCCAAACTTTTTGTGTTTTAATGTTTCAAATGAGGTTGCGAAATACTAAGACACAAAACCAGGTAACATACCACGCACAATTAAAATATCATTATTCTAGGCAAACAAACATGAAAGTTTAAATTTGGTAACGTCTTTTGATAAGAACAACGTGACAGAATTTCAAAAATAACTCTAAAGGTCGTAATAAATCATTATAGGTCAATTTATCGAGCATCTTGCAAGTATGTATTGAGGTAATTAGGTTAACCTACTTCTGATTTAGTAATCGTCACAGATATTAAAAAAAAATAATCAAAAACGCCAAATCGCTCACTATCCAGTCATCGTGAAGAATATAAAAACGATAAGAAGGTTGGACTGTTACTTTAACACTTAACTTTTATATCCAAATCAATCTGTTGCTTTTTCAAACGTTTATCTCAAGCTGACCGGGGACGTGGTACGGCAAACGTTTGTGCTTTTTATAGTTTTGGCCTTTCACCAAAGTAATACAAATTGTTCAGATTTTTTTAAAAATTTTATGGGTTTTTGCTATAAATGAGCTGTCATAGTAATTTTGATATCATCTTTAGATTAGTCAATCCAAAAGATTATTTTTTGCACCATGAAAACGAAAGCACGTTTTAAACACATGTACTACACATTATGCTCTGTAATGTCTGCATGGATGCGATAAAACAAATGAAATCTAAGTACAGGAGGTATTTTTGTTAGAAGATTAATAATGTGTAAGTTCATGCCGAAACAAAAACTCGGAAAACCAACTGTTGTCCCTAGTAGGCAATCGAATCCATGGTCGGCTTCTAGTAAACTAGTAGGACGCTCTTCTAATGAGCAAAAGGATGAATCCGTTTCTCATCCATAGCCCAATATCTCACTTTCTGTCTTTCTTATCTTCGCATGAATTTATGCTAAAATCATCAACAAATCATGATAACTGTCTAATGCTTACTGTTAACTCACAGTATTGTTGAGGCTTTATTGACATCACATTTCGTTTTTTTCAAGCCCAAAGCATCATTTGCCTTCTCTGCCCGACTCTGTTGGTCGTTATGTCAAGAAGGCAGCGTAGGCGAGCTTTGGGAGTGTTTCGAGGGTTTTGAAGCATTTTTGGCCATCATCCATTTAATACCTGTAACTATCCGTTCTGGAAACCTGGCATGAAGCCCGTGACTTACTATTCAGCCTTACTCAACTTTACTCATCTTTGCTATTAGTGAGAATTGTTACACAAGCGGGCAAAGATAAGACGCAGTTAGTGGTTTCCCGTTATGAGGGGTAGTCAGTTAGATAGATAGATAGATCGTAAACAACTCATATGTAAACCAAACTCACTTTGAGGTAACAGGAACAAATGTGGTTCATTTTAATCCGGAAACTAACGTCAGAGAAAACAAGTGTCCACAGCCACTCATTAAAACAAGGACTCACCTCCCATTTCATGAATTAAATGAGCCAATGAAAGTTGGGCTTAGTCTTACAATTCTAAATTTTTTGAAAAAGAATTTCTATCCTGTGGTCCATCCACTTACGTGTTGTTTCTAAACTTGATGTTTTTTCTATTGAACCCAAGCATCTCTAATTAAAAAGAATATGAATGAGTTTCACATCTATAAGTGTTTATGGTTTCTAAATGCAATTGTGTTGCTTTTCATTTTTGCCAAAAAAATAGTCCTTGAAATGAATATTAATTACATCTCAGATATTTACTACTTAAACATGTGTTAATAATTGTTTAAACCAGATTATTTCAAACTATTCAAGAACTTGCAAACTTTGGGATTTCGTAAAGTTTAAACGGAACTTAAACCTTCATTGACTGAAGATTGTTACAGGGCATTTTTATAATCTAAGGTTTTGAAAATAAAAGATCATTTTCGGCAGCTTTTGTCTGAATGTCTAATGCCTTAGTGTTGAGATTGGTTGACTGTTCTATTTGACTTTTGTTGTATTAGAATTAAACGAAAATCGTGAAGTATGATAAGATCATAACATCTTCATGCTAGAAAAAGTTTTAAAAAACCATGGAGTTACGTGTATCCGCCGTAGATGTTAATTTACACGGCCAAGTACTATTTCACACGCACTGACTAAAGTCAAAGCTAACAATAGCTTCCTTAGCAATACCTAATAAGGTTATCCTCTTTTCAAATGCACTTCAAAATAAAGAATATGAAGGATATTGTTCAAGATCTGAGTTTTAAAGTAAAAAAGTTTAAATTTTTTTTTTTCAATCAGGCAATAAAAAGGTAAGTATAAAATTTTGCGGGAGTAACTACAAGATACCTCGCAACTATTGCTCTTGACCAGATTTGGAACAAAAATCGCAATGAAAATGTCCATGACTTTTATGGTTCAGACCTCAGTGACTACAAAGTGATACTAGAAGAAGTGGGTTGTTCCGAACGGAAGTGCTTTGTCGTATAATTGGGGACGTACCAATAGAATCTGCAATCGAAGTGTTTACGAATTCATATTTCGACGGCGCAAACGGAATTAAGGAAATTCATATATTATCGTTGGGCTATACGGTTTATCAGATTCGCGTGATATTAATTGAAGGAGCGTTGGTTCAATAGATTAGTGTATCGTAAACTTTCTACACCATAAGTGATCAAGCACTCATTCTTTCAGGTTCCAAATGGGCTCAATCGCATTACAAACACTTGTTCTACTGCTATCTTTCTTTGTTTGTGATGGGGATAAAAGTAAGTAATTGAATTGTTGTGCAATAATACTTTATATTAGTCAAGACTTACGGTACATTAAATTTAACAGAGTTGTTCATTACTCAGTAGCTGAAGGAAACCTTTTACTGTAAGAAGCACGCAAAGCAAAACTGACACCTCTTGATAAAACGTATATATATCTTTTGTAAAACCTTCACTTCTATTTCCTTAAGATGAAAAAATCCTTACGATGCATTTTGATCTTACTCTACATGTCATGACAGTTTAATATTTCCGATTTTAAAATAAAAAGCGTATTTGGCTATATTGAAATTGTTTTGTGTAGAAACAAAGATTAAGAAACAATTGACTAAATTAATGTTTTACAAAGGTTTCGCAACTTTCAAAATTCATTATGGAAACAAAATACAAAAATAGAATCGTTTTTGTGGCAGAGTTGCACAGTAGGTTTATAGTTTTTTTCGCATTTTTTGCTGTTTTAATTTAAAGTGATATGTTGCTCAGTTAAAACGTTTATGACGTTTTTTTTAAATACACATTTATTTCACAGAGCTTGTGATAAATGAACCTGGCGCGGATGAGCAGTGGAAGTGGGATTCTACACACGGGGTTAGTATCAGAGAATACCAGCATAGTTTCAAAAGAACATGTCCTGTACATATAAAGAAAGTTACTATATGGGGTGATATCAACATTCATTTGGTTCATTTAGGCTCGAGTCAATGTACTTAAACTGTTATTCTACATACAACTTATTTACAATTGTATTAGACAAAATATTTAATTTAGTAATTAATTTGAAAAAAAACATCTACTTATTGGTTACTATTCCCCAAACCGATAAATTGCATGATATATACAAGTTATAAGCCGAGTTTTACATACCAGGTTTATTGGATTTCATCGGCTCAGCTCTTTTGTTAGTATTTTAAGCGTTTTTTTTTTAATTTGTAGACCATGACTATAGCTTTTTATATAAGTTATTTTGTGATATAAGTTACCTTTGCTTGAAAATTTTGATTAGTTTTCTCAACAAACGTTCTAATACCAACCTTATATTATACTTTATGTATTTGTGACGTAAAAATAGTATTCATTTCCGTGTGAACATGTTTTATAATTTCAGTGGCATATTTCGTCGTGGCCAGAGGCCTACACTGCATGCGACATTCAAACTTCCATCGTCGATACGATCAGATCTCCCTTCATAAAACTGTCGAACTCCGTCCAAGTGAAAATCGTTAACGTCGAAATTGAATTTGTTCTGCGAAGTTGTTCCTCGTGGCCTAAAAAAGTGGCAACGTGCTCCGAAACTATAGGGTTATACCTGATTGAGCAAAATCAAGAGTTACCAAAACCAAAATTTGAAAAATTTAAAAGGCTGGTTGCAAATTTAAAACCTACGCCAAAGGAAACGGTAACGAATGTACCGATAGAAGCTTACAATACCAGTAAAGTCTTAATTCCAGTGACTGTGACAAAAGGAGGACTTTACCTTGCATTGCGGCAGGTAAATGCATGCTCAGCCATTTTTTCATTCAAAGTATGGTATAGTTGGTGTCCATTTCACAAAAAAGGACTTGTAATGTTTCCTGGCGTTTGGTCTCCAGCTGTTGGATCAGTAAACGTTCCTGGTATGTGTTTTGACAACGCTGTTTCCAAAGCTGGCTTAAAAACAGTGAGCGCATTCTGTGATAGCCAAGGAAACTGGAAGTTCAACCTCTCTTCAACCTGTTTCTGCCAGGCTGGATATCAACTTACTGCGGCTCGTACCAAATGCCAAGGTCAGTTGTTCTGCTTTTTTTATGGGGAGGGGAGGGAGAGGGTGCAAAGGAGCAACAAAAGGACAAATACTCTGAGGGCTCCTTCGCTTCTGAAAGCTTAATTCCTTCGTATATAAGCATACAAAAAGTTTGGTATAAATCCTGTGGGATAAGGGAAGAGGGAACGCGTAAAACACACCCTCCCCCCCCCCCTGCGTACGGGCTTGATAATGATATAGCGTATCGTTTTATAACGTTTGATAGCGCTGACGTTGCGAAACACTTTTCTTTGCAATTAATAACTGAACTATTTCAAAGTTTCTTGATAATTCTCCTTTGTTTATATTAGCTGTATTTTCACATCAATCGTTCCCCACTTCAGATTTCAAATATTCAAATATGCAATACACACATTATGATTTGGCATGCTTGCCGTGTTCAGAATCTGTTTTGTTTCTATACACGCTCAGCTCCTTTTAATAACACAAATACCATGATCACGTTAATTACATAACTAGCTTACTATACTTAATACTGCTCTGCTATATTTAACTGTCTAAAGTAGTCTAAGGATTGTTTACTACTTGAGGATAAAAAGTACACTTCATTCCTGAACAATATATTTTCTGGCACTCGCCTGAAAACACGTGACTATTTAGTAGTTAGCAGAATACCAGAATAAAACCTCATACCAAGACAAAAGTTTTATTCGGATTTAAACTATAATTAACTCATTCTGGAATGACTTTAACCGAGAGTGAATTTTGTCCAGACAGTATGTAAGACAGAAAGTTGTATAGAGATTCATAGGTCACTCAACTATTATTGATAATATTAACCACATTGGCGGTTTTTAAAGACAATGGCAATAACAGAAAAAAATGTTAAGAACTTTGTGGTGTGTTTTTTCGACATGGAAATATCAGTTGAGTTGTTTTAAATAGCTTTGGTTTGTGATAAAAACTATAAAAGTAAAACTACTAAATGACATGTGCTTTGATAACCAGGTTGTCCAAGCGGAACATATAAATCCCAACTCGGCAATCACAAATGTACCAGATGCCCTGCATACAGTTTCCCTGAGCCAGCGAGAACAGGTTGCAGTTGTATCGCCGGATATTACAGAGCAGCATATGAGTCGAGTTCATTTAGTTGTACAAGTACGTAAAGTCTCTTTTATCTCAGTCTACTGTTGAACAGAGATTGTAGCCATTGTGTATAGTGTATAACCAGCATAATGAGTGTCACCGACTAGCATAACCATGTGTAACCGTTTGTAACCAGTGATAACCATTTGCAGCTAGTATAACTAGTGTAACCACTCATAAGCAGTGAAACCACTGTGACTACTGCATGTAACCATTTTAACAATGTGTAACCAGTAAAACCAGTAAGGCCTGTGTGAGCAGTAAAATCATGTGTAGCCAGTATAACCATTGTAACCATCTTAACCAGTGTAAGTGGTATAACCAGCGTAACCAGTGTGGCCAGTGTAACCACTATAACCTTGAATAGCCAGTATAACCAGTGGTTAGTGTAACCACCATAACCTTGTATAGCCAGTATAACCGGTATGGTCAGTGTATAAATTGTAACCAGTGTTGGCAGTATAGCCAGTGTAAGTGTTGCCTTTTAGTAGCGTATTTTTTTGTTTCATTTTGTCAAATTCCTGTTTTAAACCAGTTTCTAATATAAAATAATGGTGTATTAACATTGCATAAAACATTGTCTAAAATTGATGATGAAGAAAATTTTGATGTATAGCTTTGGTATGTCTTCTTTGCTCAAGCTAAACTCTATTTTGTTTTATTTTTTTCCTCAATTTGTTTGTACCTCAGACAAAATTCCTGTTTTTAAGCCGTATCTAGGCTTTCATCTTTTTAGCATTTTAGATTGGTAATAGTATAAGGACGTTTTAATTTTACGTTTTTGTTAACTGAAGAGGGAAAAAAAGAAAAAAAAAACCTTTATGAAATAACAACGGTTTATTCATTTTGTAATGAAAAATTTTACATTTTGTATGTTTGATCCAACGTTTTTATTTTCCTTTCGGACCCATTCTTCATTCTTTATACATCCGAAATACCATTTATTCTTAAATATGGTTTTAGCCATGTGAATTTTCACAGGATTGCTTTGTAAATTCGTGATTTTTATTTCTTCAGTAATTTGTCAGTGAACGGATATGTTTTTCGAGTGTTAATAAGTTATAACTTTGGGCTAGATAATTAACTACCCTTTGGCAGACTGTTTACTATAGCTTTCTACGCCGTATACTAACCGAGTCCCAAAAAGGACAAAACAGCTGTCTACGGTTGAAGTTGCTGGCTTAATCCTAGCTCTTACTCATATTAGTTCACTGACAAATTAAATTCAACGTAGTTTCCAGCTATTCATTTTATTTTACTCATGTTTCATTCATTTCGTAGCTGTGTGATCTTCTCAGATCCTATACGTGATATGGCATTTTGTACACGGTATTCATTATTGTACTCTATATTACAAACTTGGAGTTGCATACGTATACGAAGAATACAATAGAAATCCGGCTGAAACGAGCCGGGAAAAAAGCGATCTGCGAATTCGTGCGATAACAACATGTTTCTGATGGAATATCCTGATTTTATTGCCAACTTCCGGCTCTCCCGGCCATCTTTTCCAAAACCGTGATACGCATGCGCACTTACATTTCACGTTTTATTTAGGAAGCGAAACCATTTATACAAGGAGTTATTCAAGACTCGGACTAACAAAGAACACCCAAAAATTTTGTTAGGAGAAGAGAAGCGTTTTATGTAAGTCGCGTGTAAACCAAGACGCCAACGCTTGTTTTGTACCATTCATACAAACAGTTCGCGTCTTATCCAAGACGGATCGATCTTAAAGAAGACGCGCTTTATTTTTTTCTGTACAAACGGCCGCACTTTTACGGTATTTCGGTTAATAGGTCCATTTATACATAGGAGAAAATAGGACGCGCCATTATAACAGGAGGCAAACTGTACGTTTTATACGTTCGCGTTCCACATAAGTCGCTAATATCTCGTATAAATATAATTCACGTCTTATTTTTGATACATACGCACTTTAATGGTTCACATCTTATTTAGAACGCGAAACTATTTATACAAGGAAATTCATGTTTTAGCCGAGAAGTCTGTTTTAAGATAAGATGTGTCTTATGTAAGTCGTATTTAAATTAAGACGCCAACGCTTGTTTTATACACGAGCATGAGTTCGTGTTTTATTTACTAGATAATTTTAACATTATCCTCAAGCATTTTAGTATTTTTAATATTTATTTATTTATTTGATGCAAATTAACTCCTTTTACACCGTTAACATACATTAACAATATTAGCTTAATATATGCACATCTATTTCTATTTAGTAATACTTTTATGCTATATATATATATACTTTTATGCATGTAAAAACGCTGATTGAATATGCGCTGACAAATAAATACGAGTATTATTCTAGCAGCTGTACCAGGCTGAAGATACATTACGTCTGGTGGACAAAATCTCTATGTAAAAGTTCTCTACGTATAGGAAATCTTATGAATGCGAATGTTTTCGTGATCAATGGGCGCGAGTGATGTTTTAAAGTTCTCAATATGTATTGCACTAGCCGAATTTGAATGCGATTTGAAAACTTCAAATAAAAACATCACGAGCGACCATAAATAAAAAAAGATACGAGTAAGTTCATGCGATTTTTTGTTTCTTATATTCTCAACAATCGCATTACGGCATAGAATACTCATAACATTTTATCGACTCGCATAATTAACAATTAGACCTCGAGGACAAATTGACTAGGAGTCAATAGTCCATGAGGTCAAGAGGTCAAGAGGTCTAATCGTTTCAGTATATAAACCTACTAATTGGATAGATAAACAAATTCCTGGGTGCTGCTGATATAAGCAAGCAGGAATAATGAATTAATGTCTGATGTCCAACTATTCCTGTTTATCCATTTTGTGGTTGATAGGTCTTTTCAGATCCTAC